>WOVY01010691.1:0-95183 GCA_013436015.1 Rhipicephalus annulatus | reverse complement strand
TTATTTATTTATTTATTTATACAAATACCCTAAGGGCCCAAGAGGGCATTACATAGGGGGGGATGCAAGTGAGTTTACAAAAACGAGGTGTGTACATATAATGGTAAGAAATGCACACAAAACCATGAAATACTTTAGGTGACATTATAAAAATAGAGCACAATGCGAAGCGGTAACGAGAAAGTTTGGGACAAAAATACACAAGGCAAATACAACAGTAGTGACAAGTTTGCGTTTAGGCAATTTTAATGTGGGCGATTTTTTTTTTTTTTTTTTACAAGATATGCGAATATATTAGGCTAAGGAGGGTTTCCATCGAAAAACACTGTTAGGGCAACTTGAAATAGAGTTGGTTCTGTAAGCGACACTAGAGATGAGGGCAAGGAATTCCATTCTGTAATTGATAACACTAGCGGCGAATTTTGATACAAGTTCGTTCGCGCAAATATTGGTTTTATTTATGAACATGGTCTCGCCGAGTAGATACATTGGGAGCAGGCAGAAGGTTAGCTCGAGCAAATGTGGAGTTTCCATGATGAAGATTATGAAAAAACACCAGACGTGCAAATTTTCTGCGTGAGCCAAGACTGACAAGATTTAGCCTTTTCTTCAAGTCAGATACACTTACGTAATGAGAATATGAAGACATGATAAATCGGGCTGCTTTATTTGAACTGATTCGAGTAGATTGGCCAAGTAAGCGTGATGTGGGTGCCAAATTATAGAGGCATATTCCAAAGAAGGCCTTATGAGTGAGATATACGCACGAAGCCTCGTATCAGTGTTTGCGACATGTAGGCGTCGTTTAAGGTATCCTAGTTTTGCATGCTTTGGAGGTGACGTGTTCAATGTGCGCATTCCAGTTTAAGTTTGACGTAAAAAGTACACCAAGGTATTTAATCGAGGATACTGAGCCAATGTTAGCACCACGTATTTTATATTGATTAGCGTTCTGGCGAATAGTTGAAGCGAATTGCACGTGTTTAGTCTTTGAAATATTGATTTCCATTTGCCATATGTTGCACCATTCTGTTAGCCTATTTAGGTCTAATTGTAGAGAAATGACGTCACTGTTGCTGGTTATGGGTTTGTAAATGACGCAATCGTCTGCGAAAAGGCGTATTTGAGATGCGAGATTAACGGCTATGTCATTTATGTATATCAAAAATAGTAATGGGCCAAGGACGGAGCCTTGGGGAACTCCCGAGATGACGTCAGCACGGGTAGAAAAGCAATCTTGCAAACTGATTACCTGAAATCTATTACTAAGGAATTCTTCAATCCATCGCGTACAGTTGTAATCAAGTTGTAAATTTCTGATTTTAAGTTTGAGGCGATTGTGAGGTACGCGATCAAATGCTTTAGAAAAGTCAATGAAGATGGCATCTATGTAAAGTTGATTGTGTATTGAAGTGTGAATATCTGTGACGAGTTCGAACAGTTGAGTTTGACATGAGCGATGTTGACGGAATCCATGTTGGTTGTCAAGAAGCAAGTTGTTTTGGTTGAGGTAAGTTATAATGTGGGTATACAAGACATGCTCAAGCAGTTTGCAGGAGATGCATGTTAGAGAAATTGGTCTGTAGTTGGTGGGATCTGTGGAGTCACCTGATTTAAAAACTGGAATCACTAAGGCAGATTTCCAATCTTCTGGTACGCATCCTGTATCCAGCGATTGTTGAAATATTAAAGATAGCAATAAAGACGAGTAATGGGACGTAAATTTTAGAAGTTTGGCGCTTATACCATCCGGACCGGGGCTGGTTTATTAGGGAGCCTGTCAATGGCACGAGATATGCCATTTTGTGATATTACGATGGGCAAGAAAGGGTACTGGATGAGCGGTTGATGAGATATATGAGCATCATGAAGTGCGTGTTCCCTAGTAAAAACGTCGGAAAAACATTTACGAAACTTGTTTGCGCTATCTATAATGCTCAAAGTCACGCCATTTTCAGTAAGTAAGGGAGCTGCATGATTATGTTTGGGGTTTACAACTTGCCAAAACTTTTTGGGTCAGTTTTCAGCATATTTGGAAGGATAGAGTTGAAGAATTCGTTTTTGGCATTAGCAATAGCTGTTTCTGTAAGACGTGATATGTTCTTGTAGTTTTCCCAGTCTGTTTGAGTCTTTGTCCGAGAAAACTTTCTGAAAGCTCTTTTTTTCTTGTTTATGCATTTTTTTACATCGTGGTTAAACCAGGGGTCGTTCTGCCTTGAGGTGATGGTTATCTTAGGTATACAGTTAGCTTCAACTTCCTTCAGTCTGTCTCGAAACAAACACCAATTGTCATTTGCAGATCTATTTTGAAATTCATTTGAAAAGTCTGCGGCAAATGGTGCTAAAATGGCAATCATTTTTTCAGTATTAGCGCGAGCGTAACTGAGAATACACTTCTTCATTTTCTTTTGTACGGTGGATTTCAGTGCAAACGAGCAGTGCACGACATTATGGTCACTTATTGGATCAAGCACTCGGACTTCACTGAATTCTGGATGATTTGTCAAGATTAAGTCTAAGATATGATTGCCTCGTGTTGGTTTTTGTACAACTTGAGATAAATGATGAAAATGCAGAGTATGCAAGAAATTAACACATTCAGATCTATTGCTGTTTTCTTTCAGAGAAGAGTTTGACCAGTCGATATAAGGGTAGTTAAAGTCTCCCCCTACTATCAAATGCATTTCGGATATTGAGAAAAAATATGTTCAATGGCGGTATTAAATAAGTGTACAAAGTCTGACCGATTGTCAGGCGGGCGATAGCATGCAACAATCACACACTGCGCATGACCAATACGCGCGGTAATCGCAACTAGTTCTAGGGGAGTATCGACAATCAAAAGTGATGGATTATAATCTCCTCTGATAGCAATGATGACTCCGCCTCCTCGAGAATTTTCCCTGACTTTGCGAAATATCTTAAAAGACGGGTGCAGAGCTAGTTCACTGTCCGCGACGTCGCTGGATAGCCAGGTTTCAGTACCGATTATAACATCAGCAGAGCAAGTATGCATCAGTGCCTTTAAACTGTCTAGTTTGTGATACAGGCTGCGGAAGTTGGCCAAAAGTAACGAGACAGTATTTGAAGATACAGCTTTGGATTTTTCTGCAAGTTTTTGTCAAGTACGCGATGACTGGTTGCGTGTAGGAACTTCTACGATGTTATCTTTGACAGGATCATATCGGTAGATGGAGCCTTTCAAGTGCAGAGAGTTATAACGTATAGAAAATGGTTCTGTTCCTTCACGATTACTCCTGGCATATTCACGCAATTTTCTGCGAGCCAACTGTACTTTGGGTGAAAAATCTTCTTCTATCCATACCTTCGGGAAATCGAGGTTTTCAGTTTGGGGGCGTTCCGTAAAACTTCTGTTTTGGTTTTGAAATTGAGGAACTTAATGATGATAGGCCTATGAAAGCCAGGACGGCGCTGACCAATACGATGAGCGCGTTCGATGTCGCCAACGTTAATCTTCAAGTGGGTAGAACAGAAATCTTTCACGATGGCTTCGGATTCGGCATATCCCTCCTGACCATTTTCAGGTATGCCTTTAATTATTAGGTTGTTACGCCTCATTCTGTTACTGATATCGTCTACGACATCAATGAGCTCATCATTAGTTTTTCTTATGTTAGCTTACTTAACTTCATGAACGGATGTCCTGACTGCGTCAAAGTGATCCTGTATTTCTTGTACACTACTAATTTTGCTTTCAATAGCGGTGATCCGGGTGTTTAGATTAGCAACTTGCTCTTTCACATCGTTTATGTCTGTCACGACTTCTTCACGAAACTCCCTAAGGAAGACTAGGACGTCGTCAATCTTGGGACCTGGATTGGTTTCAACGTCTCCCGCTTGGAGCAGTAGCAAGGCGAAGCATACTGATAGTAATCCTAGCGAAGGTCTAGGGAAAAGAGCGAGGATGAAGTGCGAACTGTCACTGAAGGGAACGACACTGCTGTACCGGGGCTTATGGCGCACAGAGAACAGACCAATGCGTGACCGGTGAGTGCACAGATCAACACCCATTTGAACAACAATCAAAGTACAGGAAGGGGGATAAGCAGCCACAAAACAATTGCACTTAGCTAAGTCACAATAACAAGCACAAAATTCCTACCTATGATAGAAAAGTGCACAACTTAGCACATGCTGCGTGTGGCCGCAAATCCCGATGAATTCCTGTTGAGGCGATGCTTTTATAGGCGTAGGTGGCACTGTTTCTGATGGCGCAGGCGCAGGCTCCGTGAGGTTATCTCCGCAGTCAGCAGGTTCTTACGTCATGCAGATGCGCGGAAGAAGTTGATGACGGACGGCCAGGCAGCGTACAGCGGCAAGCACGAGTCAACCTATGATAGAAAAGTGCACAACTTAGCACATGCTGCGTGTGGCCGCAAATCCCGATGAATTCCTGTTGAGGCGATGCTTTTATAGGCGTAGGTGGCACTGTTTCTGATGGCGCAGGCGCAGGCTCCGTGAGGTTATCTCCGCAGTCAGCAGGTTCTTACGTCATGCAGATGCGCGGAAGAAGTTGATGACGGACGGCCAGGCAGCGTACAGCGGCAAGCACGAGTCAACCTATGATAGAAAAGTGCACAACTTAGCACATGCTGCGTGTGGCCGCAAATACCAGGTGAATGAGCGTAAACCGCTACAAGATGAACGAGATCGCTTACCTGCTCCCGAATACGGACCGTTCCCACCCCGCCAATTGCCCTCCCAATGGCGCCGTTTCTGTCACCTCTGAATCGCCGACTAGGACCGAAAAACTTACTACCGAAGCCCCGCAGGCACGATCTGCCTCGTCGTCAAAATGTGTAAGTCCGTTGCCAACGTTCTGGAAGTGTTTGGCGAAGTTTTATGAACTCTCAATCTTGTTCATACCAGTACTGCCATTTCTGTCATGTGACAAAAACTTTGCCATTCTATACAAAAATTTACGACGCTACCATCCGGTTTTTCGTTTCGTACAGCGAGCGTGCAACAAACACGACCAGTCGGAGCATGTATGGTCAGAGTCACCATTCAGAACATTTTGTACCGCATCAAATTTCTAGTGTTGGCCACGTGTTCGCATAACTAATACTCTGATGGGTCTTCTTTTCGCGCCACCACGCCGTAAATGACTGCGCTCGTGCTCAGGTGGAACTTTCTGTGTTTTCGCCGATCCCAGTCTGCTGACAACGACCAACTTAGCGTTGGCAATCTTCGTGTAGCCACTGACACTATGTTCCTCCTATTAGTGGCGTCATTGGTCCTGTCGATCGCACTGACATTTCTGGCACTACTGTTGTGCTCACGCCACTGCCATTTGATTGGTCACACGGCACGTTTTGCCATACATCATTCTGACAATCTAATGAAGATGCGACGGGAATAGTGGTTTACAAACACAGATTATGTCTCCTCTCCCCTTATCATCAAGAGACAATTAGTCTCATTCACCCAGCAGAGGAACGCTCTATCGTTCCTATTTAATCCCATGACACTGACACAAAACTTCAGTTGGAAGCTGTAACACCCTAGTTTTCATCCGGATTACGTCTCTCCGGATGTATTCAACCGCTATATAGACAGCGAGCTATTTCAGGATCAACTGGTCGCACCTAATAACGCTTCTTCAGGTTTTTGGACATTCATTCGACTTTCCGCAGAAGTCACTGAGTCAAACCAACACTGTCACTCACAGATCAATACAGGAACGCATGCTTCTTTGCGACAACGCTCCTACCGTCTATCAACAACAAAACGCATTATAATTTCGGAGTATGTGAATGACATGCTTCACCGTGGTTTTTTGTCACGCCCTCCTCAACTTCCTGGTCTTCGCCTGTAGTGCTCGTCAGAAAAAAATATGGTTCAGTTAGATTTTGTGGGGTTTACAAACGCATCAACATGCGCTCGTTCCAATAGCTAGAATCCTCGAACGCGAGCTCTTGACCCTAACACTGTGACTCCTGTGCCGGTCATTGCCGCCCGTTTTCAGTATCAATAGACCTGCTGTGCAAGTGCTGTTTTCACCAATAAACCCCGTTTTACTGTATTCTCGTTACAATACTGATCATCAAGCAATGAAAAAATAATGAACATTTGGGAGAAATCTGACATCTGCAAAGGTACAACAGAAACTTCAAGAAAAAATTACTTGCTTTCAAGTACAAACAGAATATTTTATCTGCTACCGCTTCACAGCAAAGTCAACGGTATGATGAAAATCTCCATTCCCAGATCCCGTTTCTATCACTGGTACGAAATTGCGTCAGCTGTTTTGAGAAATTGCCAAAAAAGGTATTACTTTTACTTTTCAAAAAGAACAGTTCGTTTGCAAACATAACTGCTGCTTCGAGCGAGAATTCAATCTCCTCTCATTCGAAAGAAGGCACCTCCACATTGCAGCACAGTTGTTCACACTTATGTGGTAGCTTAGAAACCATTTCCTGAGTCCGCGTGAAATGCGAAACAAAAGAAACAGGGGCGAAAAAATGAATTGACCATGCTATCGAAGGAGCCATGGGTGAAGCGCTTAGGATACAGAACAACCTGGCACATGCGCAACAAACCTTTTCCTGTTGCGTGCATGCGCGTCCTTCAATGTACTTTCATTATGTATTCGTGCGAGTGGTACCTTTGTTTTGAGAGTGTCCATTCTGCTCGTATTATGTTGTTTTAATTGCGAAGCACTACTTAGCGAACTTCGGCGACGTCGACCACATCTATCTATCTATCTATCTATCTATCTATCTATCTATCTATCTATCTATCTATCTATCTATATATCTATCTATCTATCTATCTATCTATCTATCTATCTATCTAGCCGCTACGACTTTTAGCTCTCCTGGCTGTTTCGATAATACTGTCTATACCACAATTGGTATGCATTAACATGACTGCATGACGAGCATAACTAAATGTACATGACATGAAAATATTGACATGTATGTCTTGGATGCCATGATGTATATATCATGGTTTTGCTGTTCTTGCGGTGTATTCGTTCATATGGCATGTTGCAAAATTGGTATGGTAGCACTTACAAAGTTTGAGGGAGTACTGCAAGAGCTGACGAACAGTGTTACTCTCGCCAGAGTTACTTAACTCTGTGAGGGAGTAAGGCAGAGTTGTTCACGAAACTTACTCTTTCCTTGAACGCTTAGTAAAAGAGGACTGCGAACTCTCTGCAACGCAGGTGGAGTTTCCAATCAATGCAGCTCTCGTGCCGATGAGGCGTGAATGTTATCTGGCACGCCTTTCTTGCTGGCGGAGGTCAATCTAGCGCTTGAATGTTACCATTAACGCCGCAGAGCAATATAATTGTCTCGTATCATACGCCTAGGAGTGTAGAAACCCCAGAGGTATGTTTATTGCGTCAAGTTAATAGGAGCACAATCAATGATAGCAAAAGAATAGTTATGTGAATATGAACGTTTTTTTCCTGACACCAACTGCAACACCTTCGAAGCAAGAAATAGCGGCAACATCGAACGCGTCGCCAAAAGCTAGATTGCTACCAGATTATAAGGCAAGTAGGCTATCATTCGTTATTCTACTCTACTTGGCCCGTGTGCGATACAGACCGCGCTTGCCGCCAACGGGCTCGGTCGTGTTGTATATCGCACGCACGAAATGCATCGCGAAGGTCAGCTTTGGCGTCTGCAGTTCGCCTGTGCTTTGCGACCGCCTGGAAATTGGCCGCCATTGCCGTCGGCCTCCCGTGCTCTCGCTCATAGAGTGCTCGCCTGTCTTCGCCGCCGCGATGAGCTCCGGGCTGACGATATTGGGTTGAGACCTCATCGCTGTGTTGGGAGTCATCGAAAACACGTTGCGGGCACTCGTAAAAAGCTTGGTTTGTAGTATGTCGCGTGCTGTAAGAGCACCAACATGGGGCTCTCGCTAGCGTCAGAACTCACTTAAAAGTGGTCGCCATTACAGTTCGTTTTCCCGTCAGTCGGTCGCAAGCAGCTTGGCGCCATTCGTTGGCCCTGGCAGCGGACTAGCATTTGCGCGCTGAACTCGCTCGAGTATGTGGAAAAGGGCCGCATTACCGTCGATTTCTTCGGCGCTAGCTCCACGCCAGCTTGACGTTGTTCGTAGTGGCGGCCAAGCGTACGCTCGCTCTCCTGTTTGAGTTCGCTGGCGGCAGATACTCCGCTTGCAGCGCCGTGTATGGTCTCGCGTTCGCTGGCTCGAGCTGAACGACGTCGCTCGCTTGGGACTCGCCGACTTGTTAGTGGCAGGGTGGTTTGCGCTGTGGCCGCCGCTCCTAAGCTGTTGCGCTACGGGGATCGAAATGAGCCTTTGACGATGTGCGACATCACGGTGAAATTAGTAGCATGGGATATCTCACGTATGTTTTCATTTCGCTTTGCACGTATTTCTCATATGCATTTGTATTCATCCTCTGTCACGTGTGCTTCACAATTTTACACATTATTTTGCAGCCGTGGGCATGCACCATGCAGAAGACTGTGTGCGCTGGCGTTTGCGACGCCTGTCATCCATCTCTTTCGTCAGAGCAGCTTCAGAAGGACTGTGCGAGATGCGAAGGTAAAGTTATTTGTGTGTCATATTAATCGCTTGTTTTTATATTAACGTTTACGTACTTGTCATATGCGTGCATCTTCATCTTCTGTCACGTGTGTCTAACTATTTTTACTATATTATGGTACCTGCAGCCCTGGGAACACAACAGGCAGAAGGCTGCATGCGCTGGCGTCTGCAATGCCTCTCATCCATCAATTCCCTCGGAGGAGCTCCCCAAGGAAGAAACAAGAATTGACAACCAGACTGGACTTGTACACATCACCATGAATTCACTTAAAAGAATGGAGAAACTTCACGTATCTGTAGAAAAATAAAAGATTTCGATGTCTCACTTTCGTCTTTCGTTGTTACCGTGACTGCGAAAGCAGTTATACATATAAAGGTGGAAAACTACTTTTTCGCGTGTTTTTTTTCTGCGCGATTTGTTGCTCACTGCACAGAAAAAACAGGCGCAAAAAGTATTAGGCCTGGGGAAAAATAAACAAAATGGCAGCATATCAACAGAGTGAATGATGGAGAGTGGGGCGAAGCATTCGTCTGTCCATGCGTCCGTCTGTGTGACCGTCCATGCGTCTGTTTGTGCGCCCGTCCCTGCGTTCTTTCGTGCATCCGCCCCTGCGTCCGTTCATGCGTCCATCCATGCATCTGTTTGTGTGTCCGTTCGTTCATCTATTGAACACTCCAAGTCCCACCATCTCGCATCTTTTTATCATATATTCTCATATAGAAGCACCGCCATCCAGCGGACATTCCAAGGACTAAACGAGAGGTGGCACACGCACACTTTCTTACGGCCTGCGCTTTGGGTCCACTTCCCACCTTTAACCACCTCGAGTTCATGGTATATTCTAGTTCATTGTATTCATGGCACTGCGACCAAACGCTCGCTAAACCTTTCGAAAACCAAGAAGGTTACGCCCAGCGAGTATAACGTAGCAACCTTTCCCTGTCAGATAGGGCTCAATTTACATGCCAATGGCTGCTAATGAGAAATGAGAGACAGGAGAATTCGGCTTTTACTTTCTTACGGCTTGCGCTTCGTATCTACTTCTCAATTTTAACCACCTTGAGTTCATTCATTGTATATACAAGTTCATTGTATTCATGGCACTGCGGCTCAACGCTCGCTAAACCTTTCTAAACCTAAGGAGGTTACACCCAGCGAGTATAATGTAGCATCCCTTTCTTGTCCGATAGTGCTCAATGTACATGCCAATGGCTGCTAATGGGGATCGCAGCGTGCGCGTTGACTAAAAGCTGAACGCTCACGTCTCTCATTCCCCATTAGCAGCCATTGGCATGTACATTGAGCACTATTTTTTATTGTTAAACAACGCACAGAAGAAATCTCTCACTGGCACCACCTTGGAGGTCAAATGTTATACCTATTTCGGGTATGTGCCACTGGTGGTTACATACGAGGGACGCCCAAGCCACGCCATAAGGAGCTTCGCCCCTAAAAAAACAATGTTTGAACTGGGGACAAAAAGTTCATCCAATTGGAGTATTTGAGTGGATCAACCATTCGTCCGGCAAGGTAAAACTGTGTGGGACTAACAGTTGCCCGGTAAGATATAAATGTGGGGAATAAACGTTAGTTTTTTTGAGATAATTTGTAGGACTAACAGTTACTCACTATGGTGTAAATGTGAGGACTAAAGGTTAGTCCCTTAGGCTCGTCTGGGGGACAAACTGTTCAACCCGGTGCCGTTAGTCCTTAAAGAAATTAATGGTAGTGGCAGCCCCATTATTCCCCAAAAGGACGAACCACACACCATTTTAACACAATTTTGCCTTATAGTGTACGTAGTAAACGCGTATACCGTCATTCTCGAAAGAACGTGGCGGCGGCAGCAATCGAGAAACGCCGTCAAAGCAAGACGGGCTCCAACCTGGACGTGATGTCGACGCAGAAATTTCACTCGAGGAACGACTCAAGGTAGCTCGATCGCTTTCTTGGCAATCTCGAGAAAACACTCGAGATTTTCGCAAGTGAAGGAAGTGTTTCAACTGAGGAGCGGTTTGTGAATGGGAAAACACCATTTGAGGAGAGTTTTGAGTAAAGGGTGGAGTGGAGGAGCGTTTGTGAATATGGAGTAGAGGTTCGGCACAGAGTAAAAAAAATGATGACTTACAAAAAAAATTTGCAGATCCCACGTACAGTGGGAATCGAAGATATCTGAAGCACGGATAAGAAATGTTGATCTATTACTTTAAAATCAGCACAATGTTACGAGGTGGAGGTACCTGATGCCGTACATGACTTCCATGTCATGATAATCATGTTTAGATGTGTCGTTTCCCTTCATCATCAATTCAAGTGACATGATACCGAATTTAGTTTATGAGGAGCTAGCGAAAGGGCCGCGAGCACGCTATGAGCATGGTATATTCTAATTTTCTAAAATTACACGCTTGACATCGCTATCTTGTTTGCACCAGTTATATACTTTCGTCGTCCATTTACATCACGTTACACCAAATTTGGTATATGTGGAGTTAGCAAAACGGCCGCGAGCACATCATGAAGGGCCCAATATACTTCTATGTAGCGTTGACGCGCGCGCAGGCTGGGTACAGTGACGCTACGTTAGAAAACGGAAGCACTCTATTATCTAACGCCAGGCGCGACCGGCGTCCGTCGGCGCGGCCCGACGGCAACCGGCGCCAAATGCGGCATGCTGCATTTCGCGCCGTTGCGTTATCCAGACAACACTGCGTATCCCTCCTTTCGTAACCGAGGGATGCCGGACGCGCTGACACGCGCATGCGTCCAAGCAACGCAGCACAGCCGCGCCGGCGAGTATATGGCAGGACCGGCGCCTGGCGTGGCAACGCCAGCGTGACGCGATGAATTGAACGCCAGCGAGCACGTGCACCGCATCACATCCAAATGTATTAGCGCGTTGACTGTGGTATGATCATGTTCTGACATGACACACATCTCATAATTATCATGTTTGCACCAGTCACATACCTTCGTCATCCATTGACCTCACGTAATACAAAATTTGGCATTGGTGAAGCTAGCGAAATGGCCGCGAGTGCAACAATACCATGGTATGTCGTCATGTTGCCATATGACGTGCATATTAAGATTATCATGTTATCACATATCACATACCTACGTCATCCATTTACGTACCGTGATACCAACTTTGGTATATGTGACGCTGGCGAAACGGCTGCGAGCGCATCATGAGCGTGGCATGTACTCATGTTACATGACACGCATATTATGATCTTCATGTTAGTGTCGGTCGCTTGTGTTCGGGATGCAATCTTGTCATGCCATAGGAGTTTTGCAACATGTGAACGAAACCGCCGCAAGAGCTGCAGGACCATGAAATAAACATTATGACATTTATGACAGACACGTCATGAATTTCCTGTTATGACTAGTCAAATATGTTCTTCATACAGTCATGCTATGCCATACCAAGTTTGGTATCGATACCATTATTGAAATGGCCAGCAGAGCTAAAAGTCATAGGCGGCTAGTTATATAGATGGATAGATAGATAGATAGATAGATAGATAGATAGATAGACAGATAGATAGATAGATAGATAGATAGATAGATAGATAGATAGATAGATACGCTCATAGTAGCCGTAGTTCGCTAAGAAATGCTTCGCATTTAAAGGGCAACTCACCAGGCCCCATACCGAATTTTCGTTAGACAGTGGAAGTTGTTGGTTGTCTGATGAGGAACGTTTTGCCACAAAAATGTTTCTAATCAGTTTATTACGAGCGGAGAAATCAGGTTTTTTGAATCGGCGCGAAACGAGGGTGAGTTGAGGCGAGATCGAAACCCGTGCCGCTCTCCCGCGTAGCCTTCGCAAGCCTATCTCTTCCCCACACTCTCCGGCATCCGACCAAACAGGTGACGTGCGTATGACGCGCCGAACAAGCCCAGCCCCCGAGCACGTGAGCAGCGTCGCTTTGTTGACCAGCGTTATTAGATGCGGAGCATCTAATACTCGAGGCTTGTAGTGCGGCGCCGTCCGCAAGCTTCCTCCTCCTTCTTCCACCATCTGTGCAGCCCTTCCTCCTCTACACACCGCGCGCGCTTCACTCCTCCACCATCTGTGCACCCTTCCTCCTCTACACACCGCGTTCGACATCTACAATTCTCCTGATTCTCCAGTGGACGCGCATGCGCCGTCGCGCTTCGAGAACATTCAACAGCTGACAGTGCATGCGCCGTCGCGCTGTATATATACTCAAGGTCGGCGCTCGCTCGCTCAGTTGCCGCTCGTCGGTTGGTTTGTACGGCGCGTCGACGTCCAAGGTCGTGGTGAAATGAATTCCAACGAATCCACAAACACAATGATCGACGTCCCTTCGACCAGCGCCGCCCTTTCGCATACGTGTGTACGTGTTCACTCATTTAACACCCCCTCCTACAACCATGTTAACCAATTTAGCCATCGACCCAAGTAAGTCGCAATTTAACACCCCATTTCACAACCACGGTAACCAATTTAGCCATTGACCCAAGTAAGTCGCACTTTAACACCCCGTTAACCAATTATATGCTCCGCATTCTCCTCAGTGTTCCCCCGAGGGAAGCTGCGGGCAATTTTTTGGGGGGCTTTCTGCCTGTTTCTGCAGTATGGTTTGGAAACGCTGGCTTAGACACGGTAGAGTACATGAGCACAATGAGTGCGTGAACGCGTAGGAGCGTTCCACGGCAGTCTTCTGCTCAATGCGCTGACCGTCGGGACATGAACGCATGCGCAACGTTGGCACATTAGCCCCGCATCTCGTAGCATTTCACGGTAAAGAAATGAAAGAACAACGCGCACAAATTTTAGATGCGGAGCCTCTAATACTCGAGGCTTGTAGTGCGGCGCCGTCCGCAAGCTTCCTCCTCCTTCTTCCACCATCTGTGCATCCCTTCCTCCTCTACACACCGCGCGCGCTTCACTCCTCCACCATCTGTGCACCCTTCCTCCTCTACACACCGCGTGCGCTTCTCCTCTTCACGAACATTCGCTAGCTGTATAATGTAGCGCGCATGCGCCGTCACGCTTCGAGAACATTGGCAGCTGACGCGCACGCATGCGCCATCGCGCTTCGAGAACATCGGCAGCTGACGCGCGCGCATGCGCCGTTTCGCTTCTCCCCCTTCTTGAACATTCGACAGCTGACAGTGCATGCGCCGTCGCGCTGTATATATACTCAAGGTCGGCGCTCGCTCGCTCAGTTGCCGCTCGTCGGTTGGTTTGTACGGCGCGTCGACGTCCAAGGTCGCGGTGAAATGAATTCCAACGAATCCACAAACACAATGATCGACGTCCCTTCGACCAGCGCCGCCCTTTCGCATACGTGTGTACGTGTTCACTCATTTAACACCCCCTCCTACAACCACGTTAACCAATTTAGCCATCGACCCAAGTAAGTCGCAATTTAACACCCCATTTCACAACCACGTTAACCAATTTAGCCATCGACCCAAGTAAGTCGCACTTTAACACCCCGTTAACCAATTATATGCTCTGCATCCTCCTCAGTGTTCCCCCGAGGGAAGCTGCGGGCAATTTTTTTTGCATCTCATTATTTATATCAAGTTTTATTCATGTCTTAAAGCAACAAATACATAAACTACGCATGTTGTGTTAAATAGTTTTTGCCATTCCGCGTGGTATACTGTTGACAACGTCAGAGCAGACTCGTCTTCGTAGAGGACCAACGTCACTGCATTGCCGTGTACGTAGGGCCATTCCTACGCCTAGGTCATGCCTCATTCTCTACGCGTGCGCCGGAAGAGGGAAGGGGGAGCAGCTTTCGTCTTGAAATTTGACCCATTTCGCGGCACGTAGCGTAGCAAAATTTGGCTGACGTGATCATGAACGCCTCGTCTACGCATTGCGCATGTCAGCTCAAAATTGTCGAACCTGCATGGTGAGTGGCCTTTTAAAAACGGCAAGGAAGAGTTCTGGAGCCGGGTGGCGGACCAGTGACCTTGTGCTTCAGACGCACCCGCTATAAAGGTTGTCGTACCTTGCCACCCCGCGCATCACTGTGCAACGCGCCTCTACATGGCATGATCAAAGTGCGTAGTGATGTTCTCTAGCGTGGTGGCTCACTCGCGCGCGCGATTTTCTTGGTATTCAGGTGGTTGTAAGTCTTGTGCTTCCACCTCAAGTTTGCTTTCAGTTGTCTCGCTGCTGTAGCCGCGTTTACTAAAGGAGCCCGCTGCTCACACACGAAGTGAGAATTGTGACAGTTGTTGACCACTCAGTCTTGTGTATTACCATTTCGCGCATACGTGTTGTTTGAAATGTGCGCTTCAAGTTTTGATATGCTTGCCGTTATTCACTTGAAATTTCAAGTTGTTGCAGCAGCATTCATTCCTTGGTTTTTGTGGCTATACTTCGCACAATGAAATACGGGACAAGACAACGGACCATTTCGTCCATTGCCTATCATTTTTGCACTTCAGTTGTGAAAACTCCTGCGAGGAGACGTTTTTCTTTCGTAATATACCGATTCCTAAAAAAGAGGATCAACCGCGTGTTCTTTATGGTAATGAATACTTTAATTGTGATAACTGCCTATTATGGTGTAATATAGAAGAAAAAAGTGGCAGACCCCACGTGCAGTGGGAATCGATGATATGCAAAGCACGAATTAGAAGTATGGATATGGGTTTTAAAATCAGCCCAACGTTACGAGGTGGAGATATATGATGCCGTATATGACTTCCGTGTCTTGATTCTGATGCTTGGATGCGTCATTTACCTTATTCCTTTCTATGTGGAGCTATCGAAACTGTCACGAGCACGCTATGAGCGTGGTATGCTGTCACGTTCTTACATGACGCACGTGTCAGTGTTATCATGTTTGCGCCAGTCATATATTTCGTCATCCAACGACATCACGTAACACGAAGGTAGGTATATGTGGAGCTCGCAAAACGGCCGCGAGCGCATAATGAAGGTCTCAATATACTCCAATACTGTAGCGTTGACGCGCGCGCACGTTGGGCACAGCGACGCAACGTTAGCAAAACGCAAGCACTCTATATAGTCTGTCGCCATGCGCGACCAACGTTCGTCGACGCGGCCCGCCGGCAAATGGCGCGAATTGCGACATTTTGCATTTCGCGCTGATGCGTTACCCAGACGACACTGCGCCTCACTCTTCTTGTGACGGAGGGATACCGGACGCGCTGAAATGCGCATGCGTCAAAGCGACGCAGCGCGGTGCGCGCCTGGCAGCATATGGAAGAACCAGCGCCTGGCGTGGCAACGCTGGAGTGACGCGCACCGTGTCACGTGGAATAAGTTGGCGCATTGACTGTGGCAAGTAGTCATGTTCTCACATGACACGCATCTCATGATTATCATGTTTCCACCAGTCACACACCTTTGTCGTCCATTGGCGTCACGTAATACCAAATTTACCATTTGTGAAACTGCAAAACGGCCGCGAGCGCATCATCTGTGTGGCATGTAGCCATGTTCTTACATGACACGCACGTCGTAGTTATCATGTATGGATGTGTCATTTACCTATGTTGTCCGTTCGCATCCTGTGAAACCCAATTTGGTACATGTGAAGCTAGCGAAACGGCAACGAGCGCATCAGGAGCGTAGCATGTAGTCAGGTTGTTACATAAGACGCATGTCATGTTTATCATGTTTGCACCAGTATCATACCTTCGCAATCCATTAAAGTAAAGTTTTAAAAATTTGGTATAGGTGAAGCTAACGAAGCGGCCACCAGCACATCATGAGCGTGGCATGTAGTCATGGTATTACATGGCACGCATCTCATGATTATCCTGTTTGCACCAGTCACATACCTTCGTTATCCATTCGCGTACTGTAATACCAAATTCGGCCAATTTCTTTAACTTGCACTAGTTGCAAAATTCTCGAGCACATTATCTTAAAGTTATTAACCAAGCATGTAGAAGAAAACAACCTCATCTCTCTTTCTCAGCATGGGTTCAGAAGTGGGCTATCTACTGTCACTCAACTTGCAGAGGCTATACATGACTTCGGGCTGGCAATAAACGAACAATCACAAATCGATGTAATTTTTTTAGATTTCTCTAAGGCCTTCGACCGCGTGTCCCACTCTAAACTCATCACTAAACTCATAGACAAACTAGGCAATGGTCCAATAGTTGAATGGATTAGTGATTACCTTTCAGACCGCTACCAGTTTGTGCACTATAATGGACAAAATTCTGACACTGTTAAAGTTCTTTCGGGCGTTCCGCAGGGATCTGTTCTCGCTCCGCTCTTGTTCCTGTTATTCATAGATGACATTGTTGAATCAGTAAACGTTAAAATTAGACTGTTTGCAGATGACTGCATGATTTACAGTGAAATCAAACACATTGACGATCAGGTTGCCCTTATTGATTCCCTAAACAACGTAGCCCAGTGGTGCCATGATTGGCAGATGGTTATTAATTCCGAAAAAACGGTCGTGATGAACATAAGCAGAAAGAAAAACAAACTATTATTTCCATACTCACTTAATGGTGTCACCCTTCGCACAGCAACTCAGTATAAATATTTAGGGCTTCTAATATCATCTGACCTCAAATGGACTGCGCATATACATCAGGTGACGAAAAAGGCAATAAACAAGTTGATTTTTCTAAAACGGACCCTACGCTACGCTACCACAGATACCAAGCGCTTATCTTACATTTCCTTTATAAGACCTATGCTAGAATATGCGAATATAGTGTGGTTTCCTTCAACAAATACTGACATAGCTTTGCTCGAGAGCGTACAGCGCAAGGCGGTAAGATTTATCTTTAACCGCTATAGGCGAACGGATTCCCCTTCCGAGCTTCTGCTCCGAGCAGAGCTACCTACGCTCCGCGATAGAGCAAAAATACATCGGTTGAAGTTCTTTTATCAACTGTTGCACGGCCACTTTAAAACTAATGCCTCCGTCTTCACTACTATAAAAGAAAAAGGGAAAGTGCGCCAAAAACACGACCTTATCTTCAAAGAATATTTCTGCAGTAACAACACCTTCAGGTTTTCATTTTTCCCTCGCGTAATAAGAGAATGGAATGCGCTTGATCCAGATACTGTAGCACAGCCAACACTTCAAAAATTTCTAGAAAGCGTTGAAAAACTCATGTCTGTGCTCCCAAGTTCCAGGTGTTAACCTAATTGCGTTCGGGAGAAAGCATCCACACTCTAACATTTTAATTTATTTTCTTCATCATTTGGTTCAAGGCAACTATGCCTGTATGATGTATACATTACTTATTATCATGATCGCGCGTTTCTTATGTACTCTTCTTGTATTGCCACTATATTGCCTTGATTGTATAATGTTTGTATCCTTTCCACTCCTGTAATAACCCTCAAGGAGGGTTGACAGTATTTTGTAAATAAAATAAAAATATGCAAAGCTAGCGAAACGGCCGTGAGCGCACAATGAGCGTGACTATTAGTCATGTTGCATGACGCGCATGTCATGATATTCATGTTAGGGTCTATCGCTTGTGTTCGCCATGCAGTCATGTCATATCATAACAGTTTTGCAACATGTCATGTGAACGAAACCTCCGCAACAGCAGCAAGACCACGAAGGAAAATCATGATATTCATGACATATATGTCTGATAGTCAAGTAATTACAAGTCACTTAAGCTAACATTACAATCATGGTATGCCATACTAAATTTGGTATCTAAATCATTAACAACACGGCCAGAAGGGCTAAAAGTTGTAGGCCGCTATATAGATAGATAGATAGATAGATAGATAGATATATATAGATAGATAGATAGATAGATAGATAGATATATAGATAGATAGATAGATAGATAGATAGATAGATCGATAGTTGGATAGTTGGATAGATAGATAGATAGATAGATAGATAGATAGACAGTCAGACAGACAGACAGACAGACAGACAGACAGACAGATAGATAGATAGATAGGTAGATAGATAGATAGATAGATAGATAGATAGATAGATAGATAGATACGGTCAAAGTTGCCGAAGTTCGCTAAGAAATGCTTCGCCTTTAAATATAAAATGAAAACGACACAGAAGTTAGCGTTAAAAATACATGACGTAAGATAGTGATGAAAAAAGTTGGCAGATCCCAGGTACAGTGGGAATCGATGATATTCGAAGTACGAATGAGAAATTTTGAATTGTCACTTTAAAATCAGCCCAACGTTACGAGGTGGAGGTAAATAATGCCATACATGACTTCCGTGTCATGATTATCATGTTTTGATGTGTCGTTTACTTTTGTCATCTAATCACGACACGTGATAAAAAAACTTAGCATATTTGGAGCTAGCGAATAAGCCGTGAGCACGCTACCAGCATGGTATGTTGTCACGTTCTTACATGACACGCGTGTCAGCATTATCATGTTTGCACCAGTCATATAGTTCGTCATTCATTGACGTCACGTAACACCAAATACGGCCTATGTGGAGCTAGCAAAATGGCCGCGATCGCATCATAAATGGCTCAATATACTCCAATGTAGCGTTGAGGTGCATGCACGCTGTGCTACGTTAGCAAAACGCTAGCAATCTATAGTCTGACGCCAGGCGAGACCAGCGTCCTTCGGCACGACCCGATGGCAACCAGTGCAAAATGTGACATGCTGAATTTCGCGCTGACGCGTCACCGAGACAGCACTGCGTCTCCCTCTTCTCGTGACGGAGGGATGCTGCATGCGCTGAAACGCGCATGCGTCAAAGTAACGTTGCGCGGCGCTTGCTTGCCCGTATATGGTAGGAACGGCGCCTGGCGTAGCAACGCCGGGGTGACGCGACGAAATGAGCGCCGGCGAACACGCGCATCGCGTTACGTCGAAAAGTCTTGGCGCCTTTACTGTAGTATGTAGTCACTTTCTCACATGAAACGCATCTTATGATTATCATGTTTGCACCAGTCACATACTTTTGTCATCCATTGGCATTACGTAATACCAAATTTGGCAGATGTGAAGCTAGCGAAACGGCCGCAAACGCATCATGAGTGTGGCTTGTAGTCATATTGTTACATGACACCACGCATGTAATGATTTTCATGTTAGCGTTTGTCGCTTATGTTCGCCATGCAATTATGCTTGCCATACCAGTTTTGCAACACGCCATACATGTGAACGAAACCACCGCAAGAGCTGCAGGATTATGATATGTAAATATGACATTTATGACATGTAAATTATACATGTCATAATTTTCATAGTATGATTAGTCAAATATGTTTTTCATACAGTCATAGTATGCCATACCAAGTTTGGTATCGATACCATTATCGAAACGGCCAGAAGAGCTAAATGTCGTAGGCAGCTAGATAGATAGATAGATAGATGGATAGATAGATAGATAGATAGATAGATAGATAGATAGATAGATAGACAGATAGATAACGCCCAAAGTCGCCAAAGTTCACTAAGAAATGCTTCGCATTTAAAAACAGGTCAGAACGAAACACAAAAACACACTTGATGCTGTCAGCACAGGGAAATATACTACAATAATCGTGGCCAGTGGAGCCTATTCTCAGCCCAGGAAGAACAGGTTTGACCAACGGCTAGATAGCGTACCCATCCTCGCTTTTACTCCCTTTTTAAGACATGTAATTGCCTCTTTAGGCGGACAATTGTTGCCCAAAATTGCCATCAATTTTTTGCAAAGAAATTTTACTAACTTGTGCAATTTTTATACGCGCTTTACATCATGCCCAGCTAAAGACATCTAATGCACCGCAACAAAAACAGTAAAGTATGACAAGAAAGTGTTGGCTTTCTGCATTTGTTTTCAACAAAGAGGCACAATCGTGTGGTTTAGATGTTCTGAACACGCGTTCGCTTCACTGAAGCATGGGTGAGTAGTCTAGTGGTAAAGACACTCGCTCTCAGAGCATGAGGGTACAGGCTGAAATCCCAGTGTCTGAAGGAAAGAAAATTGGTATTTTATTTATGCTGAAGACATTCTCTTGTCTGACCAAGCACTCGTGGCGCTGAAAGCAGTACAGTAGCCTTGGCCGCAGGGCCCTACGGGAGTTTCTGCTCTTTATGTATTTTTCTCGATGTTGTCAGTGTATTGTATACGAATGGACGGCGAAAGTAAATGACACGTCCAAACATGATAGTCATGAAATGGAAGTAATTTATACGGCATAATTTACATTCTTCTCGTAACATTGTGGTGTTTTTGAAGTGACATACCAATCTTCATCATTCATGCTTAGCATAACATCGATTCCCACTCCACGTGGGATCTGCTAATATTTTCTCACTTAATTCTTCTCTATTTTGTTCCACCTCTTGCTTTAACCACCAGTTTGTTTTTCGTTGTTTTGCTTCTGATATACAGATGTGGCTCATGTCTTGTTTCAAAATTTTATGCCACTAAATCGGCTCTCCCGATGTTTTTTGTTGTTCGTTTGACCTTTCTCTCCTACAAGATTGGAACCTGCTTACTTCTGCCTCGAAAAAGAGAAAGGCGATAAAAAGAAAATCGTAGCACCAAGGAGGCCAACCGCGAAGAGGTGGTGCGAAACGAAAACACCCCATTTCAAACTGCTTCCCGTCGCATCTCTTTTTCTTACGTCTTATTCATGCAAAGAAAAGCAAAACCGGAACAACTATTTGGTCTTTTCTATTCCCTGCAGCTATACCCTTTATCTTTTCGTGTCCAGCTCTAACTGTTGCACTTAGGGCTTCTCCCTCGTGGCACGTTTCTTTTTCTCCCTGCACCCTCTCTTTAACACTGCTTGGCAAAACGTCATCCCGCAGACCGACGCTTCCGCACTGAGCCGGAATCTCCCAAACAAAACCCGGTGCGTGTACTTGAAAGAACACCACATTATTAGATGCGGAGCATCTAATACTCGAGGCTTGTAGTGCGGCGCCGTCCGCAAGCTTCCTCCTCCTTCTTCCACCATCTGTGCATCCCTTCCTCCTCTACACACCGCGCGCGCTTCACTCCTTTACCATCTGTGCACCCTTCCTCCTTTACACACCGCGTGCGCTTCTCCTCTTCACGAACATTCGCTAGCTGTATAATGTAGCGCGCATGTGCCGTCACGCTTCGAGAACATCGGCAGCTGACGCACGCGCATGCGCCGTCGCGCTTCGAGAACATCGGCAGCTGACACGCGCGCATGCGCCGTTGCGCTTCTCCCCCTTCTCGAACATTCGACAGCTGACGCGCGCATGCACCATCACCCACCATCTGTGCCGCGCGCGCTTGTCCCCTTCGAGAACATTCTACAATTCTCCTGATTCTCCAGTGGACGCGCATGCGCCGTCGCGCTTCGAGAACATTCAACAGCTGACAGTGCATGCGCCGTCGCGCTGTATATATACTCAAGGTCGGCGCTCGCTCGCTCAGTTGCCACTCGTCGGTTGGTTTGTACGGCGCTTCGACGTCCAAGGTCGCGGTGAAATGAATTCCAACGAATCCACAAACACAATGATCGACGTCCCTTCGACCAGTGCCGCCCTTTCGCATACGTGTGTACGTGTTCACTCATTTAACACCCCCTCCTACAACCACGTTAACCAATTTAGCCATCGACCCAAGTAAGTCGTAATTTAACACCCCATTTCACAACCACAATAACCAATTTAGCCATCGACCTAAGTAAGTCGCACTCTAACACCCCGTTAACCAATTATATGCTCCGCATCCTCCTCAGTGTTCCCCCGAGGGAAGCTGCGGGCAATTTTTTTCATTGCGGCGACGGCCCACGTGATATGTAAATTTTTTTTGGAACTTCACTCAAGCAGCACGATAGGCAGGCAGGGACATGCATAGACGAGAAAAGACGGTGAGAATTCAAAAGGAAAGCGATGTAAGAGAGTGGTGGAGAAAGGAGATTCGAGGAGGAGGTGCAAGGTATTAACCGAAGGATATTGCACGGAAAGCCAGGCGTCCGTTTTCGAACTTGGCTGAGCTTTGAAACTTGGCTGAGCTTTGGTGGCTGAGCTTTGAAAACGCTGCGTAGTCACCACACGACATATCACACCCACACTTCCCACTCACTCTTTCTTTGTTTTTGTTTTTTGTTTTTTGCAACACTCCTTCACTCAAATTTCTATCTTCTCCTCTTCCTCTCTGTATTGCACAACAAAATGAAAAAGAAGATGCCTTGATGTCACTTTAATTCGCATCAAGCCTAGTCTCCCTGAGAGCTTGCCTCCAGAAGCTTTTATCCTTAGTCACGTCATTTTCCATCGTTGGTGCATGACGTTCCGTTTTTCTTTTACTCATTTGAGAAGATTTATTTGGTTGACTTTAATATACTCTGCAACCACGTTCTGTCAATAGGTGTGTTTGTAGGTAGATGTATTAAACCTCCATGGGGTTCGTTATTCTGTGGTTCTTTTCACCAAAGCCTATACAATTCACTAAAGGCTTCAGGGACAAAATATTCGAGAATTCTGAGTACTTCGAGTACAGAAACGCTGGTATTGTGAAGTGCCCTTCGGTAAACTTTGCTCGTTCAAAGCTGGGCATAACAAAAAAATTCCTGATTTCGGTTTTAGCGCACCCTTTTGAGCCATCCCTATAAGCGCTTTGTTGAAAAGTAAACTGGAAAACTGCCAAATTGAGCGTAAGCTTGTTCCAGTTGCCGCGGGGCAAATGCCTTTTTCGAGTGCATCTCTTTGATGCACTCCAAAACAATGATGCGTCAGGTCTGCTTGAAAAAAAAACATCAATGTCACCTCTCGAAATCACGAGACTTACATTGCGAAAGTATTTTAAGTAGGAATACACACACACGCATGCCCAACAACTGGAAGAGATAGAAGTGTATTGTACTGCGACATTCCCAACTTTTTTTTGTTGACGCTACTACTGACAAATTTCTTCAATAACGATATCATATCAACATGTCAACCTGACTAGCTTGCTCTTGAGATAGCGAGAAAACGTAGAGAAAGGAAGGAACATACGACAGGAATACTAACTTGACACGCACAAGTTTTGCTGCCTCATGCAGAATGAAATACGATAAGACATAAAGGGGATAAAAAACAATTCCCAGTTTCGCCCGAAACACAAGGCACAAAACACAGCAGCAATGCATCGACCGGCGAGCGTAGTGCTCGTTGTTATGTCGATGATCGCAGTAGACGTACTTAGACTCGATAAAATAATGGGTACAGTGTCTTTGCGCAAATTAAAACACGCACACAACCAACCCCCACACAAACACGTATACCCACGAGTGTGCGCCACACACACACACATGCACACACACGCGCACACACACACGCACGCACACACAAACACACGCACACAAACACACGCACACACACACTCACACACACACGCACACACACGCACACACGCACACACACGCACACACACACACACACGCACACGCCCCGCCGCGGTGGTCTAAGGTACTCGGCTGCTGACCCGCAGGTCGCGGGTTTGAATCCCGGCTGTGGCGGCTGCATTTCCGATGGAGGCGGAAATGTTGTAGGCCCGTGTGCTCAGATTTGGGTGCACGTTAAAGAACCCCAGGTGGTCAAAATTTCCGGAGCCCTCCACTACGGCGTCTCTTATAATCATATGGTGGTTTTGGGACGTTAAACCCCACATATCAATCACACACGCACGCGCGCACACACACACACACACACACACACACACACACACCTCCCTTGAAGACCGTCAGCACTGATTTAAAAATTGTCTTCCTAAAAAGCTATGAAAATACCGTATGCAAATACGACACCATACACTGTAAACATAAGCTAGCGGAATTGGGCCTTCTGAGGGCGTAATACTACCTTTATTCGGACCCATACACCCTTAGCGAATAAAAAAATAGGTGTAAATTCATTCTCCGCCTTCAATTTTACTTCCTTGAGAAAGAACGCGGATAAAAGGTGGGAGTAAGGAGGTAAACTAGCAATCTCACGTCATTCATCACGATTGAGACCAATAGATTTCACCTCCCCTCACAAGTTTTCTTTTTAGTTATATCCGGAGCTCTCTGCAATGACGATAGTTATAGCGCAAGAACAAAACGATGACAAGAGACAAGAAGAACAGTAAAGTCTCTGTGTCGTTGTTTTGCTCTCGCGCTATAACTATCGTCATGCCATACCAACTAGCCCAAGCTGCCACACTTCTCTCTGCAATGCCTTCAGTGCTGGCGGGCATGCTATCTTCTGGTCAGGAAGAATTAGTGTGTTCTCACACGAAAGCACAAATATAGCGAAAGCTTTAGCTAGAACGATAAATCATGTTAAAGAGACATAATATTGACCATATAATGTGACAGACATGTGTTTAGCGACACTGTGTTTTGATGAAGCACATGTAATTTATGGTATTGTCACATCATTAGTCAAATATCGGCACTGAAACCAATTGTTACATGCAAATATTTATAGCATTTAGGAGACGTCACCTATACAAGGCTAATTTATCGC
This sequence comes from Rhipicephalus annulatus, assembly GCA_013436015.1. Taxonomy (NCBI): domain Eukaryota; kingdom Metazoa; phylum Arthropoda; class Arachnida; order Ixodida; family Ixodidae; genus Rhipicephalus; species Rhipicephalus annulatus. Next base: position 70,207 of record WOVY01010691.1, on the reverse strand, counting down.
ATTGCTATCATTCTGGTGAGTCTGCTGAACATTGTTATTGAGTCACGTTGTTCCTTCCTTCTAAACATTTGTTTTCCATGATGTGGCTATAGTTCTTCTGATCTTTGCACAGTTATCTGACTGTTTACACAATTCCTGGCTAGGGAAGATGCTGGTATTGTGTCCAGCTCTGGTCTTGTCATCACTACAAATGTGCTTTTCTTTTTTTTTTCAATTTTGTTTAGGACTCATTCAGAGTCCTTAACAGAGCAGCTGGGTTTAATCAATAAGATAGTAATCCACGTGTTTATATACAAAGGGGAAATTGTTGTTGCTGCTTAACGTCAAAAAACCATAATATTCTTATCACAGACACTCTAGTGCAGGGCTCCAGAAATTTTCACCACCTGAAGCTCGATCATGTGCACATGAATCTAAAAACACAGGCCTCAAGCTTCTTTTTTATCGAAAGTTTGTTTATTCACAATTTGAGTGTTTGTATCGATTGCACCCCTTTACAATCCAAGGCTAACTTCAACTAGACCAAAACTGTCGTACTGGTGGCACACAGGACAAGAGCTCATTTCTGAAGTTGTTTCGCATTTCTTCACCGTCGTGTATTTCTCACCATGTCTAACTTAGGTAAAAAGTTTACAAAGAACTATTTAACAGCATCTCAGGTTTACACTTGTATCATGTTTTGTTATAAAGTCTGCGTGTCTAGTATGAGTCTGTTGTGAGATATTCACTTGCATGGATAGGATAACGTGAATGCAATTTTTGTATCAATTTCAGAAAAACATTTATGGCAAAGCAGCAGGTGTTGCTGACCCACCAGTTTCAGTACAAGAGAGTTTATTGCGGACACTCCCCTGTGCCTCTCTGTACGCTAACTCGAACATTTCGTACATCTTAGATCATTTAGGCGAATACTCACACTGTGTTATATTATACTCGCAGAGTGTTATTCATGGTACAGCATTTAACCTGTCCAAGAGCGTGTCAATTTGAAAATTTCGCATCGTCAAAAATAATACTAAGTGAAACCGTCTATATTCAATAAATTTAATTGTAAAATCGACAGTTGAGTGAGTTTATGTGTAATAATAGTTAAAGAAAGTACAAAAATGAGGCCCATATTCATTTGAAATGAGAATGAAACCTATAGTGCGGTGCACTGCTGGGAAGGAAAGTGCGATGCCAACCACAGAAAGATACACACTCATAGTACAAAAAAATTAGACAAAGTATCATGCAGTCACATTTTGAGTATGAACTTGGCTATAGTAACCATACATGCGGTAAACAGCAGCTTCTGGTACTGCAGAGCCCTGTGCCCTTCATTTATATTTCAATGTGTATTTGGTTGCGGACTTTTTAAACTATGTACTCAAGTCCTGTCTACTCTACAGACTGTATATATTTGTGTTCAAATTACATTGACCCTCATAGCATACAAATCTCTATGATTCAATGTGCCCAGTCACCAGCCAGTCACTATCTATACGAAGTTTTAAAATATATGCCCCTGATTCCCTTATTTAAATTTGACTTTGCAGCCAAGATACTGGAATTTATTTTTAACTTGTTAATTATGTATAGGCCACGAAATAAGGAATTCAAGATTAAGAAAATTTTTGGCTGCAGATGGCATTGGCTAGCACAAAAATATTGTATATTTTATCTGCAAAAATTATGTATAATGAAAGTATTGGTGTATTGAAGTTGTGTGATAATGCCGAAAAGTTCCAAAGCCTATATAGTTCTACAAAGTTACGCTATTTTCAGATATGTGTGAGTAACCAAGTGAAGCCATATATGAATGCATTGTTGTTTGTTGGAATGGCTGAACACTTTCAGAAACTGTGGTTTCTGAAACTCAAGCAGTCTCATTTGAACTTTCACGCAGAAAACTGAACTTTTGATCATTCCACACAAGTTTTGATGCCATAAATTACACTAATTCATTGAAAAAAAAACCATGCCATGCCTACCTGCATGGTTGCATATTTTTTTAAAGGTTGTGCTAGCCTGATTAGACTAATTTAGTTCCATTCATTTGTATGCTAACGCTAACTTTCTGGTACGTTCTAATTCCTTAGGTTTTGCTTACACATAACAATGCGAAGTGCACATGTCGGTGCCCGTTTTGTTGAGATTTTCTACACAATGTTCATGTCAGTTTAGTGCTGCGAAATAAATATATTGCTTGGGCTGTACTTTCAATGTTTCTAGCGATTTGTATTGGGTGTGGGTTATGTGCCTAATTAAGGAAATATACATATGCTTACACTGACATTTCTGCCTAATCGTCAAAGTAGAAGGGAGGCGGGAGGTCTGCCCCGTGCATTCACCTAATAATGTTGGTGCTGCGACAAACGTCAGCTCTCTGCCCCCTCCCCTGCCCATCCTGCTGAACACAATTCTTGCGCACGCTTACGGACATCTGCATGTGCAACCATTATTTTTTATGCGCTGCGGGAGCGGCGGTGGTTGCGCACAGACGCTAGACGAGAACGGTAAGCACAGGCACACTCGCTCTCAGAGGCCCCTGACAGTCATCGGCGTCCGAGTCTTAGAATGTATAAGATATTTCTCTCAGTCTCTCGTCCTCGTCTTCGTCCTCGACACCTAGAACGGAAAGACAAGAGTTGTTCAAACAGCTCAGAACATGCCGCTGCTATGAGACGCTGGAAGCTCGCGGCAAAAACAAAGAAAATTCCTCCCCATCATACGCACATGGATCGACTACGGCCATTTGAAAATAGATTTGAAGCGCTGTTATTCAGAAATTTGGGCGAGCGATACATTGAAGACATGTGGAGAAGCACTCAAGAGTACCCACGTTGCCCATTTTTCAAGCGACATAACACGACGAATCCAATATTTCGGAGTCGAAGGTGTTTACATTGGCCTGCATGATGATCGCAATATATGTACTGGCCTTACGGAAGAGTGAACACAGGCTAATAATATACGAGAACACGTTCGAAGTGTTGTCGACGGGTTAGGAAATGATTTACGCTTAGGCCACGGGAAAACCATTGATTGATATATGGGGTTTAACATCCGAAAATCACCATATGATTATGAGAGACACCGTAGTGGAGGGCTCCAGAAATTTTCACCACCTAGGGTTCTTTAACATGCACCCAAATCTGAGCACATGGGCCTACAGCAATTTCGCTTTCATTGAAAATGCAGTCGCTGCAGCCGGGATTCAATCTCGCGACTTGCGGGTCAGCAGCCGAGTCCCTTTGCCATTAGACCAGCGCGGTGGGGCTTGTGGGCAAACCTATCGGGCTAGTAATTGATGTATGGTGCAATGTTTATGGTGTTTGCTTTTAGTGCGTGTGGTTGCGAGTTCTCTTCCTGTGTTGTGCGTAATAGCGTGCAAATGTATTGTTTGTGTATTATATGTGTTGTTCTTTATGTCTTCATGATAAATAGTGGCAAAACAGTTACTTCGAACGCTGCTGTCGTGTCACATTTTCTTTCGCAAGGCATGCGCGCCTATCGCAAGAACCGATGGCACAAATTTAGACATGAAACACACACTGCATCGCAGATTGTAATGATCTCAATTGCGGCACTAGATTGACCTGCTGCGTCACGGTGCCATATTTGCTTCAAATGCTGCGTCTGGGGAAAGGGAGGTGGCAAAAAACAAGCTTTTTCATTACCTTATTTTAGAAAACGTATTTGAATACAGTGTCCCCACCTCTCCGCAGCTAGATAAAGCACGAACTAGCCTTCTTCCTCAAAAATTGGTTATCTCATGAAGAGCCATCATCAGCAATACACAGCTAGCGAAGTCTTATTACGCAAATCTAAAGGAAATACGACGATGGTATTTGTCAATTATAAATTTAAATCGAGCTGGTGGCTAGACAGATTGTAAGTTGATGGCTTTCGCTTCAATAGGCGCCACCATCTTTTTCTACGAGCCCGAAAGCCACTAAAAGGCTCAAACCCGTTTTCAGTGTATGACTTTAGCGCTCATTTTTACCCAGTTATTTTGCTTTTGCCCCAACACCACAAAGGTTTTTTCAGTAGTTATTGAGGAGTTGCTGGAGTGCTGGAGTGGTGCCAAGTAGTTGAGGTCACATCTGCGCGTTGACGTCGCTCTCTCCCTCACCCGCAGCAGCTGCCGGCTAATCCGCCTGCTCGCAAAACACTACTCTCTCACTTCACCCTCTCCACCGCCCGCAATGCTCGACCGCACGTCGAGTGCAAACACTAGACAGATTTAGCAGCATGACCACGGTCTGTTAGTCATGTCGTACAAGACGTTCATGTCATGACTTTCATGTTTTTGTTTTCATGCAGGTACATCACGCTAGACCAAATTTCGTACATGTCAAGCTTATGAAGCAACTGCGAGCGCACCGTGAGTGACACATGCAAGTCCTGCCGTACATGACATGCATTCCATTGTTTTATACGAGGCTTTTGAATGCGAAGCATTTTTCATCGAACTTGGGTGACCTTGAGCGTATCTAACAATCTATCTAGCTATCCTTCTACGACTTTAAGGTTTCCTGGCTGCTCCGATAATGGTATCGATAACAAACTTAGTATGACTTAACATGACTGTATTAAGAACATATCTGACTAGTCATAACATGAAACTCATGAAATGTATGCCATACATGTCATGATTTAAATTTCATGGTCCTGCAGCTCTTGTGGTAGTTTCATTCACATGGCATGTTGCAAAGCTCGTATGGCATGACATGGTTCCATGGTGAACACAAGCGACAAACCCTAGCACGAAAATCATAACATGCGTGTTATGTAACAACATGACTATATGCCAAGCTCATGATGCGCTCACGGTCGTTTCGCTAGCGTTACATATACCAAACTTGGTATTTCGGTACGTGAATGGATAGTGAAGGTGTGTGACTGGTGCAAACATGATCATCATGAAATGCGTGTCATGTAACAACATGGCTACATGCCACGCTCATGATGAACTTGCAGCCGTTTTGCTAGCTCATTTATACCAAATTTGGTATTACCTGACGTCAATGTATGACAAAATATCATCATCATCATCATCATTATCATCAGCCTGACTACGTTCACTGCAGGACAAAGGCCTCTCCCATGTTCCGCCAGTTAACCCGGTCCTGTGCTTCCTGCTGGCAATTTATACCCGCAAACTTCTTAATCTCATCTGCCCACCTAACCAGCTGTCTCCCCCTAACCCACTTCCCTTCTCTGGGAATCCAGTTAGTTACCCTTAATGACCAGCGACTATCCTGTCTACGTGCTACATGCCCGGCCCATGTCCATTTCCTCTTCTTTATTTCAACTATGATATCCTTAACCCCCGTTTGTTCCCTAATCCACTCTGCTCTCTTCTTGTCTCTTAAGGTTACACCTACTGAACAGTTAGGGATAAGAGTTTATGGAGAATACCTTAGTAACCTGCGCTTCGCCGATGACATTGCATTGCTGTCAAACTCAGGGGACGAATTGCAACTCATGATTACGAAATTAGACAAGGAGAGCAGAAAGGTGGGTTTTAAAATTAATCTGCAGAAAACGAAAGTGATGTACAACCTCGGAAAAGAGCAGCGCTTCGAGATAAGTAATAGTGCACTTGAAGTTGTAAAAGACTATGTCTACTTAGGGCAGATAATAACCGCTTTGCCGAACCACGAGATTGAAGTAACTAGAAGAATAAGAATGGGGTGGAGCACATTCAGCAAGCACTCTCAAATTTTGACAGGTAGATTGCCACTATCCCTCAAGAGGAAGGTATATAACAGCTGTAGCTTGCCGGTACTTAGCAACGGAGCAGAAAGCTGGAGACTTACAAAGAGGGTTCAGCTCAAATTGAGGACGACGCAGCGCGCAATGACAAAATATATGACTGGTGAAACAAGATAATCCTGATACGCGCACCATGTAAGAACATGGCAAAATACCACGGTCATAGCGTCTCGCAATCGTTTCGCTAGCTTCACATTTATTAAATTTAGTATCACATGACGTGAATAGATAACGAAAATAGACGACACATCCAAACATTATAATCATGACACGGAAGTCCTGCACGGCATCATTTTCCTCCACCTTGTTGCGTAGTGCTGATTTTAAAGTGACAAGTCAACCTTTCTCATTCGTGCTTCGCATGTCATCGATTCCTACTTTATGTGGGATCTGCTAATTTCTTCCTAGAGCATCCAACTCCTTGCACTGTACGGGAACTCAGAGAACCATAAGTGGTTCTCCACATCTCTCAAACAATGGTGGATTGCCGCTGGACAAAAGATATGTATGTGTAGAGTGTGAAAGTCCCGTTGCTAGCCTTGTAAGTGTTATTTTTGTGTGTCGTGATTTTGATTGTGCCGACCTATCACCTAGTTGCGGCTTACTAGCATGAAGTTCATTATCTGTGTGTCCATCCCACATGCTCTGCCAATATTCCTGAGCTTTTGTTTCAGAAAAGTTTTCAAGTCAAGTGCAAGAATCGGTTTTGATGCATTGGATGTGGTGTCATTGGCGGAATAGGCCAGCTTGTTGGCCAAAACGTTCCCTTATATCTCATAGTGCCCTGGCACCCAGCAGACAAGGACATGCTGTTTTGATGGGTACAGTGTGCACAGAAGTATGTAAATTGACACCATGTCACAAACGAGCGCTCCATAAAAGAGCGCGCAGCCAGATTCTGGCGACCAGGTGTTGGAGGGGCGCCTGAAGGTTAACACTAGAAAAGAAAAAAAAACAAGCATCCAAAGACTCCCCGGGCGCGCCGTCTCTTTAATCGGAAGCGTACTTTCGCCGACCAACTTCCTCATATTGGCGGCCGAGCAAGTTCTGGAAGGTTCTCGAAGGAGAGGGGCGTGGTGATGCAGAGTTGCGTCACGTGTAGCGACGGCCCTCGAAACGTCGCGCTCTATCCCTAGCCTTGGCTGTGCATCGCGCCGACAAAACTATTAGAATTTTTTGGAATCTAGTGGGAAAGGTATTTAAGCGAGCAGCGGAAAAGGGAGATCAGGAGAAGAAGGAATTTGGCGCTAGTGTGCATTGGGTCTTTCCACCGTGTCCACGAAGCTATTTGTCCTCAGTAAAAAAGGAGGAGGACAAGAAAACTTGCGCCAGGGTACGTAGGGTGTTCGGCCTTGTCGGCAAAGGCTTCTGTCCTCAGTGAAAAAGCAGGTGATGAAGAGGGTTTCCGCCTGAACGGTGAAGGCTGGTGCTAACAGCAGAACAATAGTGCGAGACTACCGTCAGAGAGCGAAGACGCGTCCTGCAATCACAACGCGTGGGAAGCTGACGTGTTACCGGCGAATTTTGGTGCTTGGAGAGCGGGCAATCGAAGACTCGAGGTTTCCAGGAAGAAAAACTTCGGGGGCAGTGGGTCGAGAACAGCGCTGGACGTCGAGTGAGTGATCCTCGGAAGAGTATCATTGAGACTTCTGTTCTGAGGACTTTGGACTGAATAAGTTTTCGAACTCTTTAGTCTTTAAGTGTCTTGGATGTTTGATGAATTTGATTGAATTGTAGCGCCTATGGTTGTTTGTGCCCGTTGTTTCGAGTCAAGCTGATTGTACTGTGTAGTATGCTGTTTGATTGGTGACATATCGTATTCAACTATTGTCGAGTGTGCATATTCGTGTATCGTTTGATCTCCCATATTCGAAAATATAATTTTGTTTTGTTTATCAACTATCGGCTCTGAGTCGTTTCTTGGGCCTCAGCGTCCGCTGGCGCACCAAATAGGACCCCTTATATATTGTCCACGCTTTCGTTGCGCAGCTAGGGGGGCCGATACTTCGGCCCTGGGAATTAGCCAGGCGATCGCCTCCCTGATTAACGGGACCTGTGACACACCAGCACGGGGTTTTTGTGTTTTTAGGAGCTTAAGGGCTCTAACCTCACTTAGAGAATCTGTGTATATTACTACCTCTTGTAATTTTATCTGTTTGATGTGTATTGTGACCGCCAGTATTGCATAAGCTTCTCTTGTGAAAATACTTGCATCAGGATGAAGAACGCCAGCCTCGGAAAATGATTGGCCTACCGCTGCATATGACACAGAAGTGTGGGACTTTGAGGCATCTGTAAATAATTCAGGGCATGTGTATTTATGTTGTAATTTTAGGAAGTATGTATGAATGTGTACGAGTGGTGCGTGCATTGTGACTTCAAGAAAACAGACATCACAGTCTATAAGCTGCCACTGCCACGGTGGCAGATATATAGCAGGAGCCATCAAACATTGTTCGAGAAGAGGCAGGCCTGTTTCTTCGGCCAGGCCCCTTACATGGAGCTAGTAGGGCTGCCTAAACGAAGGACGGTTCTCGAACAAGCCAGAATAAGACAAATCATTATTCGTGAAATGCGAGAGGTGTTTCTTGTCTGCGTTAACCTTCAGAACGGACAAAAAAAGACAGGTAACAACTTTGTAGGTGGAGCAACCATTCGTTCGAATCTACTTACAGGCTCTCCACAGCGCTAGTTCGAAAAGCACCCGTAGAGAGGCGAATAGCTGGATGGTGGACAGGGTCGAGAAGCTTTAGGAATGATAGTTTTGCTGACTGATAGATTATAGCACCGTATTTTAGGCGTGTGCGTATGAGGCTTTTATTTGAATTCATCAGACATCTTTGTCACTCCGCCACGTATTGCATGACAACACTTTAAAAATATTCATTGTTTTCAAGCACCTGTCTTTAAAATACTTGATGTGCGGATGAAGGTTAGTTTTGTGTCTGATAATAGTCTTAGAAGTGTGCTCGGTCTTCCCTGACAGAGGTTGACCATGCAGGTCAATTTCGGGCCCTAATGGAGGCCTCTCTTTCGGCAGAACAAACACGCAAGTGCTCTTTTGTGCGTTGAATATAAAACCATTCTCATCTGCCCATTCAGATACCTTGTTCAACCCTAGTTGGACCTTACAATGACACACTGAGATGTTGCACGATTTGAAACCAATCTGTACGTAATCGACATATATGCAGTAAAAATATTACGTGAGAGAGACAGGTGCAAAAAATTTGTTTTTACTATGAAAAGTGTGCAGCTCAATACACCTCCTTGTGGCACTCCTGTTTCTTGGATGAATATTCGAAAAAAGACAGTGCCAACTCGGACATGGAATGTACGGTTGTACAAGTAGCTTTTGATTATTGTCAGCATTCTATCCCGCACACCTAAATGCGACACGTCTTGCAGTATGCCAAAGCGCCATGTAGTGCCATATCCCTTTTCCATATCGAGGAACATGAAAAGAAAAAAATGCTTATAGACAAAAGCGTCGCGAATTCGTGCCTCAATGCGGACAGGGCGGTCAGTGGTAGACCGAGCTTCTCAAAACTCCCGCTGGTATTGGTCAAGTAGGCCAATAATTTCAAGGAAGTGCATCAGGTGGCTCAAAGACCTTGCAAAGACAGCTGGTTAATTGGCTGGAAACTGAGGCCAGGTCCTTGCCTTGTTTTAGAATTGGGACAATAATAGCCTCCTTCCAGGCTGAGGGTGGCTCGCCGGAAGCCCAAATCGCATTACACATGGAGAAGAGAGCTTTCTTAATTTCAGTGGGCAGGTGTTTTAACGTATCATATGCCACACTGTCTGGGCCCGGGGTATATTTAGTGCCGCAGGTAAATGAAGCTTGTTAAAACTGTTGCTTGGGCGAGTTCGTTCGTGATTATTTAGACTGATTTATCAGCGCAAAAAAGACGGGACGTTTAGAAAACACACACACACACAGCACTGTACTCACAACTGATCGAATATTTCGAACGCAGGGCCTTCTTGTAGGCCCGCATCGAAACAACAGAAGATACCATAATGAGAAAAGTGCAATGAAAACCACGTGACAACTCCTTGCGAAAAAGACAAACAACCGAAAGCAATTGTCACGGGGGTGAGAGAATGAATGTAATAAATATATTTAGAAAATATACAGGGAGAGTCAGAGGCAGCTTCAGCCAAGATGAAAAAACAGCAGCAGCAACAACACTAGCATGGTCGCTTTCATCGTCTTCGTCGTCCATGATGCTCTCTCGTTGCCGATGTCGTGTAAAATATAACCCCCCGCCGCTGGCAGCGCCGTCCCGGCGCCTAAAGAAGAGTAGGATCATGTGCGGATATGTACGGTTTGAGGCGGCTCACGTGGACGACGTCAGTAGCGGGTGCGGACGACGATGACTGACTGTCCAACGGAGCAATCTCGTATGTGACATCGGTAAGCCGGCGTAAAACCTTGTAAGGCCCCGAGTGGCGCGACAGGAGCTTCGAAGAGAGGCCAACGTGGCGGCATGGTGTCCAGAGGAGAACCAATGAACCTGGAGGGTAGGAAACTACTCTGTGATGGCTATCGTAGCGGGCCTTCATAGAGAGCTGCGAACCAAGAAGACATTCCCGTGCGATTTGGCGGGCCACTTGAGCCCGAGCAGTAGCATCCCGGGCGTACTCGGTAACCGTTTGCGTAGTTCATGGGACAAGAGTCTAGAAGGGTAACGCTGGATGGCGGCCGAACAATAGATAAAAGGGGGAGAAGCCACCGGTGTCGTGGCGTGACGAATTGTACGCGAATGTCACATAAGGCAAAGTACTATCCTAATCAAGGTGATCTTTGGAAACGTACATGGAGAGCATTGTTGTCAATGTTCGATTTAGGCACTCGGTAAGACCATTTGTTTGTGGGTGATAGGCCGTAGTGAGCTTGTGCCGCGTCGAACGCGAGCGAAGGATGTCACTTACTGCTTTTGAAAGAAATGAGCGACCACGATCAGTCTGCAGCTGTCGAGGGGCGCCATGGTGAAGAATTACGTCACGAAGCAAAAGTCCGCGACGTCAGTGACACAGTTTGTCGGTAGCGCTCGTGTGATAGCGTATCTCGTGGCGTAATCAGTGGCTACGGCTATCCACTTGTTTCAGTGAGAGAAGTAGGAAATGGTCCAACGAGATCAAGACCGACACGGTAGAAGGGAACGGTGGGTATGTCTATTGGTTGGAGCGGAGCAGCTCGTGGCAATGTGGCCTGTTTGGAGCGCTGACAGGACTCACATGCAGCAACGTATCGGCGCACAGAACGGTAAAGGCCTGGCCAGAAGAATCTACGCCGCACGCGATCATACGTGCGCGTGACCCCGAGATGTCCCGCGGTTGGGGCGTCGTGAAGCTATTCATGTACAGCGGAACGGAGTGTCGCAGGAACTACGAGTAGTAGCTCTGGTCCATCGGCGCTGGTGTTGCGTCGGTAAAGAATGCCATCGCGTAAAACGAACAAGTCTAGCGACGGGTCTACGTGGGGCAAACGTAGACTCTGCATGATAGACTGCAAGTGGACATCGCTTAGCTTTTCCTTGCGTATGTCGGTGAAAGCCGACAGGGCGAAGACATGAGGGTAAGAATCATGTGCTGAAAGGTCAGGTGGGTACACCGGGTGACGGGATAGACAGTCGGCATCCTGGTGCATTAGGCCAGATTTGTATGCCCCGTTGAAGCTGTATTCTTGTAGTTTCAAGGCCCAACGGCCCAGTCGTCCAGTTGGATCTTTAAGGGACGACAGCCAGCACAAGTCATGGTAATCTGTAATCAGTGAAAAGGTGCGGCCAAAGAAGTATGGTCGAAATTTTCCGACTGCCCAGACTAGTGCGAGGCACTCGCGCTCTGTAATAGTAAACTTGCTCTCCGAAAGAGAAAGGAGGCGACTGGCATAAGCAATGACACGATCCTGTCCCCGTTGCCGCTGGGTGAGAACCGCACCAATTCTATGTCCGCTGGCATTGGTATGAACTTCAGTATGGACTGACGGGTTGAAATGGGCCAAGATGGGTGGGGAAGTAAGTAATGTTGTAAGGGTGCTAAAGGCAGTTGCTTGGTCAGTACTGCAATAACAAGGCATGTCCTTTTTCAGTAGCTCCGTAAATGGTCGGGGAATGTCAGCAAAATTCTTCACGAAACGTCGACAGTAAGAACGAAGGCCGATAAAACTCCGTACATCTTTTGCTGAACGTGGTATGGGAAAATCTTTGACAACACGAAATTTGTCAGGATCAGGTTGCACGCCTCGAGCAGTGACAAGGTGGCCGCGCACAGTGATTTCGCGACGGCCAAAGCGGCATTTAGAAGAGTTGTGCAGAAGTCCTGCTTTCCGGAAAACCTCAAGAACAGCTGTTAGGCGGCTAAGGTGGCTTTCGAATGTAGGCGAAAATACGATGACGTCATCGAGATAGCACAGGCACGTGGCCCATTTGTATCCATGCAGGAGAGAGTCCATCATCTTTTCAAATCTAGCTGGCGCATTACACAATCCAAATGGCATATCGTTTAACTGGAAAATTCCATCCGGTGTGATGAATGAGGTTTTCTCGTGGTCTCGATGATCGACAGAAATCAGCCAGTATCCTGATCGCAAGTCGATAGATATAAAGTAGGCAGACCCATGTAGGCGGTCGAGAGCATCGTCAATCCGCGGCAGTGGATACACGTCCTTACGTGTTACTTTGTTTAGGTGACGGTAGTCTACGCAGAAGCGCCAGCTGCCATCCTTCTTGACTAGCACGACCGGCGATGCCCATTGACTGCAGGTAGGTTCGATGACGTCTTTTGTGAGCATTTCTTCCACTTCGTGCTGGATAACTTGTCTCACAGCATTAGACAAACGATAAGGACGTCGTAGGATGGGGCTGGCGTCTCCGGTGTTAATCCTATGAGTTACAAAGGATGTCTGAAACAAAGGGCGGTCATCAAAATCAAAGATGTCGCGGTAGGATTTAAGCAGGTGCCGGATGTCAGCTGTCTGTGCTGGAAGAAGATCCAGAGCGATCATCTTGTCGATGGTGGCATCCGCTGCGCTCTTCGATGATGAGAACGGGACAGAGGACGAAGAAGAATCGGCAACAAAAGCCGAAATGACAGCATCTATAGAAGAAACTTTTGCCAAAGTCATATCATCTGGGATAACTTGAGCGCACCAGCTGAAGTTTAGGATTGGAAGAGATGCGGTATTTCCCGTGACTGTCAAAAGTGTGTGAGGCGCGGCAACATTTTTGGCCAGAAGAACGTCAGCATTAGGTGTCAACATGTAGTCACCATCGGGAACAGGAGGGACAGATCTCAGGTTCACGTAAGTAACGGCTTGAGGTGCTAGGCGAACATGATCTGCAGAACACAGACGGGGCTGAGCTTGTGTTGGGTCTTCATTGTAACACGGTAAATCAAATTGAAGCATGCCTGTTCCACAATCAATAAGGGTAGAGTGGGCGGATAAAAAGTCCCTGCCAAGGATAAGTTCATGGGAACATTTCTCCAGCACAGCAAATAGCACTGTCGTGGAGCGATAAGCCGCACTTATACGCGCGGAGCACATTCCAAGCACGGGAAACGTGCACCGTTGGCGACCTGGATCAGTCGCACTGTGGGTGGCGTTAAACTTTCCTAAGGCGGCAACGAAGTTCTGAATTCATCACTGATATGTGAGCCCCTGTGTCCACAATTGCAACAACGGGTGTGTCATCTACTTCAACGTCAATAAGGTTGTGTCTAGTTGGCAGCATGGTCAGAGAATTTGGCGGGCAAGTGGTCGATGCAGCAGCACCTCCGGGAGCTGCATCATCTAGTTTTCCGCGGCAGGTGGTCAGTCGGCGACGTTGGTCGGCGAAATTGGGGCGAGCGAGACGACGGGCGACGGGAGAGCGGTGAACGGGACTGGTGAGAATGCAGAGATGGAGAGCGATGACGATTTGGCGGCATAGAAGGAACATCTTCACTGGTGGCCTGAGGTGACTCCCGGTGAGTTTGAAAGCGTCCATTATCCCTCTCATGCCGATGGGTGTACCCATAGGATGCCTGAAGCCAATACCACCAAGTGTTACAATGGCAGGCCACATGTCCGATACGGTGGCAGTTGAAACAAATCGGGCGATCGTCAGCAGTCCTTCACTTGGCTGGATTGCGAGGGCGCGCCGGAAGGTTTTGTCTTTGGGCATACGAAACAGGGGGTCGACAACGGTTGATCGGCTGAGAAGGAGCTGTAGTGCACTCGGAGGCCAGTCCAGCATTGGAAAGTTCTTGTCGCACAATGGCATGTACCAGTGGCACCATCTGAAGGCTAGAGTCGCAGGCATGGGAGCACGTAGACGCAGGAGACAGAGCTTTAAGTTCACGTCTGACGATCTTGGTCACGTGCTCTGCAGTTAACGGCGTCTGTAGTGCAGGCCTGTCTTCGCATGACCAGGTTGCTGCCATGTTTGGTAGTCGAGTGAAATTATGGGCGATATGTCGACTCTTTGCGGCCTCAAAACGCTGGCACTCCTTGATGATGGCATCGACCGTGTTGCAGTCCTTGCATATGAGAAGGTTGAATGCATCATCTGCAATGCCTTTCAATATGTGACCTACTTTTTCAGTTTCTTCCATACCGTTATTTGCTTTTCGGCAAAGGGCAAGCATGTCTTGCATGTAAGTCACGTAGGACTCTGATAACGTTTGCGCACGAGATGCCAACTCCTTCTTGGCCGCTGCCTTTCTGCCAACAGACTTGCCTAAAAGAGCGCGCATCTTTTCTTTGCACGTATCCCAGCTTCCATTTTCATCTTTGTGGTTCTCGAACAACACTTTTGCTTTTCCTTTCAAGTAGAACAGGATATTAGCTAACATAAGAGTTTCATCCCAGCGGTAAATCTTACTTGTACGTTCGTACAACGGCAGCCATTCTTCGATGTTGACATCATCTGTGCCACAGAACGTGCCAGGATCTTTTAGCTGTGGAAGGACGACAGTTGTTGTTGCAGTCGCCTTTGTGGGAGGCGGTCCCTGGTTTGCCATGGTGGAAAAATCCAAGCTTCGGCCACTGCGGAGCTCCGTTATGTCGTGTTGTACCCCGCACCACCACAAAATGTCACGGCGGTGAGAGAATGAATGCAATAAATATATTTACAAAATATACAGGGAGAGTCAGAGGCAGCTGCAGCCAAGTAGGAAGAACAGCAGCAGCAACAACACGAGCATGGTCGCTTTCATTGTCTTCGTCGTCTATGATGCTCTTTCGTTGCCGATGTTGTGTAACACAATCACGCCGCAAGGCGCACCCCAAATATGAAAAGAGAAAAAAAGGAAACAAATTGTGTGTTTGACGTCAAAAGCAAGCGGGACGAACAATTTGAATCTAGAGAATTCCAGGCAGCCACACGTTCGACAAACAAGATCTAAAACGTTAAAAACAAAGAAAAGAATGATCAGAACAATATAAAGCACAGCTTAAAACCATTGAAAAGGACTGCGCTGTAGGTAACTTATTTTCTTACTTAAGAGTAAAATGGAAGGCCTGCTTACACATTTGTGCACCAGCCTCTGAATTTCGGCTGATTCTAAAATTTCTCTCACAATTTGTTCGCCATTCCTGGCTGGGCAAATTGTACCCTCAAAGTGCGTGGAGCTGCCACAGTCTCGGCAATGTATCGCTAAATGACTGCTGGCGACAGCCGAGAGGTTCAGCAGGTGCTCTCTGAGACAGACACTAAGACACCAGCCCATCTGTTGAAGATTGTACCGGCCGCATGAGAGTGGCGTGGAATATACTACTCCTTGCTCGCACGGCATAAAGGGACGGCGGTGTTTAGTTTCGCGCACCTCCTTGTTTTCAGGGGGAGCGTTCACCGCTCGGCACAACCTGGAGAGCTTTTCAGGGGCTGAAACCGCTACCCTGATGTCGCAAAGCTGGGCAATCGCTTTCAGGTTGTGCGGCGACCTGTGCATGTACTGCACCACCACAGTCCTCTTCCTTTGAGTTGGCACATTGCTCTTGCATTCTGTTCGCACCATTCAAGCCTCGGAGCATGCTTTCCCCAACGGCTAATAGCACGTGGGAAGGGTACCCTGCCAAAGCCAGGTGCTCTGTTTCCTTAAAAAAGCTTCTGTCAATAGAGTGCTCACCCGACTTACGCAAGTCGGTTGTGAAACAAGCTCTACCCAATGCCCTTTTTAAAAGTTTGGAGTGCGCGAGTCGCATGGCAACAATGGTTTTCCTGTGCGTCGCTCATACGACCAACAGACATGTTCTGGCTCTAGTATTAGCCTGAGGTCCAAAAAGTGGAGGCACGCTACTTGTGGCATTTTACACATCACGACAAGCGGCGCTCTACATTCATGGAAAATATTCAGCACATCATTAGGCTGTGGTTCAAATTTGGCATGATCCGTATTGAACCCTACCAGATAATCGTCTACAAATCTGAATACTCGTGCGACATTAGTCTGCTGTAACCACTCATGCAACACTCTCTCTAGACTGGCCAAGTACAAGTCGCTGAGGACAGGCGCTACGGATCAACCTATGCATACACCCATCCGCTGTAAATAAAAAAAACACATCACCACAATTTGTGAAAGTTGGCTTGAGAAAAGGTGAAATGTTACGTACTGTCTTGTTTATGTTGTGGCTGTGAATAACATGGTACTTTGGGGAAGGTTGGTTTTGATTTATTGAGCATGAACGTGTCTTCGGTGCGCCACCTTTCAGGGACCGATAAGGAAGGGGGAGGAAAACATTTGCAATAAAAAATGGCAGCATATCCACGGAGTGAATGATGGAGAGTGGGGCGAAGCATTCGTCCGCCCATGCGTCCGTCTGTGTGACCGTCCATGCGTCCGTTTGTGCACCCGTCCCTGCGTTCTTTCGAGCATCCGCCCCTGCGTCCGTTCATGCGTCCATCCATGCATCTGTTTGTGTGTCCGTTCGTTCACCTATTCAACACTCCAAGTCCCACCATCTCGCATCTTTTTATCATATATTCCCCATATAGAAGCACCGCCATCCAGCGGACATTCCAAGGACTAAACGAGAGGTGGCACACGCACACTTTCTTACGGCCTGCGCTTTGGGTCCACTTCCCACCTTTAACCATCTCGAGTTTATGGTATATTCTAGTTCACTGTATTTATGGCACTGCGACCAAACGCTCGCTAAACCTTTCGAAAACCAAGGAGGTTACGCCCAGCGAGTATAACGTAGCAACCTTTCCCTGTCAGACAGGGCTCAATTTACATGCTAATGGCTGCTAATGAGAAATGAGAGACAGGAGAATTCGGCTTTTACTTTCTTACGGCTTGCGCTTCGTATCTACTTCTCAATTTTAACCACCTTGAGTTCATTCATGGTATATACAAGTTCATTGTATTCATGGCACTGCGGCTCAACGCTCGCTAAACCTTTCTAAACCTAAGGAGGTTACACCCAGCGAGTATAATGTAGCATCCCTTTCTTGTCCGATAGTGCTCAATGTACATGCCAATGGCTGCTAATGGGGATCGCAGCGTGCGCGTTGACTAAAAGCGGAACGCTCACGTCTCTCATTCCCCATTAGCAGCCATTGGCATGTACATTGAGCACTATTTTTTATTGTTAAACAACGCACAGAAGAAATCTCTCACTGGCACCACCTTGGAGGTCAAATGTTATACCTATTTCGGGTATGTGCCACTGGTGGTTACATACGAGGGACGCCCAAGCCACGCCATAAGGAGCTTCGCCCCTAATAGACTCTAATGTTCGGCAGCGGTGCCAGCCAACCACCACCGATCCCAACCAGGGGACGTGGCAGGAGATGCTGGGCAAGTCCTGTCGACGCCACCTGTAGTGCGTTGCGATAACCTAATATGGAATAGCCAAGACTGGGCATCCACCAAGGTTAATCCTTGCCGCCGAGAAATTCGGAAGTATACAGAAAAGAGAAGGTTACAGGAGAGATAAAAGGTGTGAGAGAAAGACGAAGATTTAAGGAGGGAGAGACAGGAACAGGCGATTGCCGATTTCCCCTGGGTGGGTCAGGCCAGGGGTGCCATCTAGGTGAAGCCGGGATCAAAGGGGTGTGTTGCCTCTGCCGGGGGTTCTTAAAGGGTCAATCACCGGACGTCCGCTCAACCCCTAGGATCGTCTTTTTCCCCGGACACGGCAAAGCCAGGTACGGCTAGGCGCCGGAGAGAGTCGAACTTCCCTCCCCCTGTTAGCTCAGGTCCGTGGTGTCGCTACACACCAAACGCCTACTTACGCAGACGCCCCTGCAGTTTATCGATACCTTTATCGAAACGGCCAGGAGAGATAAAAGTCGTAGGTGGCTAATAGATAGAAAGATAGATAGATAGATAGATAGATAGATAGATAGAGAGACATGCCCAAATTCACCGAAATCCGCTAAGAAATGCTTCGCAGTTGAAATATTTCTTATGACCTTAACATGAATCCTGAGAGAGGCGATTTCAAAATTCTGCTAGTGCCTAATTTTGTGATCTCTTAGCTATAAAACTTTTCTGTTCGAAGGAATGCCTGTTTCTCTATGCTCATTCCTGTTTATTAAAGCCCAAAGTTCTTTATTGGTGACCACTATATATATATGTTAGAAAAGCTATTTAACTTGGACATGAGCATTTTATGTTCGAACTTATTTTAATATACTGCCCCCCAGCATTTTTCGCATAAAAACAAAATACAAATGAAAAAAGTGCTATGGCGTATTTCACTATACCTGTATTGTGCATCTGGTGTTCTTTTCAACACACCATACTTCTGAGCAATCATTTTGCGTGGCACTTTGTTTGTGAAACATCGCTGATTTTCTCCTTTGTTCTTGCTTTCAATTTTTTAACTACAGTGTAATGTGAATGGCGACACTGTACGCCATGTGCTTATACTCTAATGAGCACGTTATTTTGTGTCATAATCTCTATGGGGCGGTTAAGTACAATCATGTAACGTGTTCGTTTTTTTTTCTGCGTGCCAGGCTCTGTCCCTCAATCCTCCAAGTGGCTTTGATAGGCCTAGCCTTCTTTACCGCTTTATTTGGAAATATGAAACGTATTTATATAATACTTTTTTTAATTTGTTACCCCGCTGTTATTTCTCGTACTGTGCGACGTCAGTGCCTAAGTGAAACTAGAGGCCCTTGCATCTATCCAGGCGCGCTTAAAACTGACATCCCTTCTATATCCGGCGCCCAACAAAGCGCAGACTAACTTCATTCAGAGTTATTTAAGAGTTATTTCTTTCTGTCTGCTTTCTCGCTGGACTTTTGGTGTCTTCCAAAGCTTCTGGCAACGAGCTACAGCGCAGATTAAGCGTGGTGGTGGTCTCTTCCGCGGCACCAGCCAGAGTCTTATTTCTTGAGCCAATAGCGATGTTCCGCGGCGAATCGGATAAAGCGTCCCTAAAATCTTTCGTACGCTGTAATTTTCCGCTACCACTGGAACTTATCATTGCTGCCAAAAAACATTTTTTTCTCGAACACTTTCTCTGCGGTTTTGCCTGGAAAAGTACTTTCTTTATTTAGTGTCGTTGCGCCGCCTGTGGTGCAATCTTCTCTTCAATCCTCGAGTGCTTTCTGAAAAGGAGGAGGTTAAAATGACTTCTCATCAGTCTAGGCCAGATGGCATTAATGGCAACGGTAAGAGGAGAAGGAGGGGAGAGCACACAGAAAAGAGGCCCGTCGTTGGGGTAACAGAACGGACCTCAGCGGGCTGTGTTTTTTTTTTTGGCCATCTGCGCTAATGTTTTACGCAAAGCCGACGGTGTAAACATATAATGTGCCTGAAAGCAAAAAAAATTTATTCAACATATACAATTTCTTCGCGAGCCTAACGCGCGTGGGGTCGACAAATCGTTACGTCTGGTGACGCTTGTCGTCGGGCCGAGTTTTTTCACTGATAGCTGGAAGGAGCACGCTCGGGGCGTGAGAGGTAAATAAAAAAAAGCTTTTAAACGACACAGGAAGCGTAGAGATCTTAGAAAGCGGAAAGTTTCCTTCAGAGGCTCGTTTAAAACGACGCGGTTAAAGACTGCACTTTGATGGCGAGCTGCGATTCATGCTTTCGCTCCAAACGCGTCGAGTCGCAGTCACTTTACGGTAACTTCTTCGACTGCAGACGCTTTAGTTTTTATTTCCAGACTTCCCGAGCTGGGAGTTTGTAGTCTTGGTCTTTTTTCTTTTCATCTCACTTTTTCTTTGCGCTCTTTCTCAATGAATGGGCCAGTGATGCTCCAGTTACGCTCTAAAATGAAGATATAGTCAAATTCACTATACCAGTTGAATTTATTGTATAACATAAACTTGAGGCGCCTTTTAACGTCAGACGTACATACAAGTACGCGAAAAGGTTCACCAGTACCTGCAATACTTTTCAATTACTATAATTAATTTACACTAAGTGTTTAAGTTCATAAGTTTCTATGAGCCAAGGAACAAAGCAAAAAAATAAAAAAAGAAGAGAGAGAAAGGAACAAGGAAAGAAAAGAAGAAGGGAAGAAAGTAATAAATTTCGTTTGCGCAGGCTCTTACAAGTTTTTTATACGACGCCACGGTAATGCTTATCAACACACATTCAAACAGTTTAGCGCTATTGTTTAAGTTCCGTGGCAGCCGTGCTGGTAAGCTTCACATGGTTTCGTCTTCCCATTCAAATAGAAAATCGCGCAAAAAAAACGTATGGTAAAGTGTAAGCTGTGGGAGGGCACTTTGCTTTGACGCGTCTCTCGGGGATCAGTGGAATCTCGAGGAGCGAGCGCGGATTGCAGCTTTATCTAGTGGAACCCCGAAATAGAGACCACCTGATAGTCTTTAGCAATAATTACGGTATACGGCGCATTTGATGCAATACATTATTCGTTTATTCGTATTCTTCCCACAAATTTATTAATCCTAATAAACAAGTAGTTTGAGCTAGTTGGTCAAAATCCATCTTCATAGGTAGCGCGTCACTACACAAAGAGACAACAACAAAGACACGACATCAGCGCTTATGCATAGCCATGCATCTCTATATGTTCGGGATGTAGCAACACTGTGCTAGCGAATGAGGCAGGACTGCCTGCATAATTTTTCCTCCATTTCTCCTCACAAGCATGCACGCGCCGGGTCACACAGGCAATTAAAAACGCATTCACTACGTGCACGCTGCAAATTCTTGCTGTATAGTAAAATAGTCCCATTCATCGCTTGCTGTATTAGCTCAAAGAACGGCTAAATAAGCGCATTATTTTTTTCGAGGTTTCAACGCGCACACAGAGTGAAATTTATTTCGATTTGTCCACTACCCACAATGAGTAAATTCCAACTCACCCACCTCTCGGTTCTACTACACAGTGCGAGCCTTCGAAGGTTTTCAGCAAGCATCGTCATATCATCTGTTCTCGCGAAAATTTCCGTACGTGTCAGCCAAGCCTAACTGGCAACTATTTCAAACTTGCCAATCTAAATCACAAGAAACTCAATGCAGTGTCAGAGTTTGACCACTCACTTAGCTGGATTCACCCCAAACTCATTGGCGTACGAGCTTCACGATGAGACTAGTTTACTAACTACCGAACAGCGCATCGACGGCGCAATTCTACCTTGCTGCGTTCTGTTACAATTATTTTTTATCTTTACCCAAATAGAGCAGAGCCATACTTTTTTAAAGTTTTCGCGAAGCCACGACAAAACTTTACGGCACTGCAGACGAGGCTTACGTGAGGCACCTGCAATTTACACTAATGATGTCGTTATCAGTAACTTATAAGCACTTAGGATTCCTACACTTCAAGCGGGTCTTGTGCTCACGACTGGTAGATAATATTCATTATAGAGGACCACAGTATTCCCGAAATTCACTCTCCCATAAAATATCCCTACGATTTTTGTTTCCAGCCTTCTATTCCCTTACTGCGGCGTACGAATTCCATCACATTTAAACTTAACGTTGAAGTTCTCAAACTACAAAACTAATTTTGATCGATACTGAAATGTGAGGAAAGCGAAAGGTGCAGTTCCTGCACTTAAAATAAGTAAAGGAGCACATTGGTTACACATTTCGCAAACAAAGGTAATTTTGTTCTTCTCTGTTAGCGGGGTTCTACCTTTCACGTACTGGCTGTAGCCCAGACAATAGTACCCATCTCGGTAAAATGAGCTACGTGGTTGTTCTTAGTTTCCTAATTAGGCGTGAAAGTGCGAATCGTTATAAAAAACTGGGCGACCCTCAAGCTTCGCCTTTAAGAGTTAAACGCGAACGCGAAACGGGGCCCCTAGTGCGTTGAAATGGCATTTCCTTGAAGGGGCACAAAGAGTGTCACAATGCCTCACAGATAGTAGCGCATTATCTAGCGGGTGCCGTTTGCTAGATCAACGCTTCTGGAAAGGCATAATATTTTTTCCCGCTAGATGGACATAGTTGATTATTTTTAGAGCTGTTTGAAACTTTCTGTGTGTTTTTAGCGGCGATGGCTGCACTGTCCCGGTCTTTTTTGACGTAGTTAGATGGCCTCCTAAATGCGCCTACAAATCGCCAAATGGGCTCGTTTTCTGCGTGACACATGTCGTACAAAATGTGTTAAAGAGACTTCTACTAAATTACATTTATGTAGTGTTTTTTTCTGAAGCAGCTGTAAGTAACAGAGTGATTTCGTGGTAAGACACCTATTTGCCTCACGAACGTCCCCGATTCAATCCTCAACGGTGACAAAAATTTTATTTTATCTTATTTGATGCTTTCTCTATTTTTCACTCACGGAAAATTTTTCGCTCACAACCAAAGGTGCCGACACTGGCAGTGGAATTTCTGCGACACAAGCTTTCTAATGCTATCGCGTTAATATTTTGCGGTGCCATACTACCCGAGATGAGACCAGCGAGAGACAAGGTCATCACCCAAAACTCCACATTTTTTACAGTAGAAAAAAATGAAACCTCTGATACAGTTTTAACAAGACTCTTAATACAAATCACAATACCGGGAAATGGAAAAGCTGAGAAACAGTAAAAATTGAGAAATTATAGTAGCGGCGAAAGCCCCAAAGTGTTATTTCCGACTTTTCTTTCATAGGAACCGTGGAGCCTCACCAGGCGTATTTTGTCAAGCCGAATCATAACAAGGCGTCCCCAAAGCTCGTGCTGTGCCATGTCGCTTTCAGCGTTCTCCCTTCACGCAAAGCTCCGCAACAAATCCAGCTTTGTTGTGGCCGATGAAACCATCGGCTCCGTAAAAAGGATGACTTCAGGAAATAGAAACTACTGTCGGAACTCATCACTTCTGTTTAATGCATCAAAAGTAATTTTCCGCAGCGGAGAGACGTCATTGACACTATGTTTATAATGAAAATGCCAATCTAGGAAATCGTGTTTCTAGGTTTCATATTGTACATGTCACCGCTTCTCTGCCTCCAACCATCTTGCTTTCTTTTAATTTTATCTCGCGACTTCTCTCGCAACCTACAATGCGGAAATGATGGCACTGTTGCGAAGAAACCGAGGGATGTCCAATTCATTGTTTCTTATAGAAGCTGGCCGGGTCCAGTCAAAAACTACGTAACAGCCAGAAAAAGCAGGACCGGGGAATGTGAAAGGGGTGTTCTACTGCACTGTTTGATAACTCAAGTTCCACTGCAAGAGCGAAGGATTGCATGCGATAAAATCGATTTGAAATGATTTACGAAGCTACCTATATAGCAAACATGGCGGCTACAGCGAGCGAAGGAACCTTGGGGTGGTCTACAATTGGAACACATACCTTGCGATCACCGCACAACGCGTGAGGAGCTCCTAATTGATGAGATAAACGCAGAAGAACAGGTGACTACTCCCTGTAGGTCACGAAACCAGTAGTGCCCATTATCTTCGAGCAGAAAACCGGCAGGGCGACACCCCCCAAACACGCTCTTAGGTTCTTGCGCCGTCTCATCGGTTAAAGTGAGCAAAATTCAGCCACGCCGAAGTGCCTCACAGATCCGGGTACCACCATAGAGATGTGGTGCGTCTCAATTGCTCGTCGTTATTATGCTTGAAGATGTGTGCGCTCAACGCTATGTAGTTAAAGGGTCACCCCACCAAGCGAGGAGTTGCACGCCATGAATACCAGGAATGCTCATTACAGGCATGTGATATAAATAAAACATAAAAATGGGTGAATCAGGTAATGTATACGTCAAGAAACCATCGTAGTCAATTCATCGACGCATACCAAACATATTTGCATGAAAGACGGGCGGTAAGAAATTGCACGCCACGACATGTCAGAAAGGCATTGGAGGCGCTTGAAGCATAAATGGTTCAAAAGACACTGTTGCAATCTCTTTATTGTGTCTATCCCTATGTGCATAGCCTAACACTAATAAGACGACAGCATATGCATGCCAACTAGAATATTACCAAAACCTGGGTAAACGTTCGGTAAGTGTTGCATACGTGTGCGGATTGCTGGCGAACAGTTGAACGGCACCGGTTAGTACTGGCTATGGGTTGGTAAAAATTTAAATGATTAGCTTGTGCTGGCTACTGTTGATTATTGCATTCTACCGTTAGCTACTTCTGGCAGAATTTGGGTTCAGTCGCAGTACTTGTAATTTATTCAAAAAGGTTTTGCGGGCTAGTTCATAAAGTGAATCAAAACGTGTCATAGCGGCAGCAGATAGCGAAGACGAAGACACAGTAGAACAAGTGCTAACTTCAATCTGAGTGTAATCCACTCGTATAACAGCGCAATAATCGTTATTTATCCCCAGAAATGCACACCTGAGCAATCTATAATATAGTTTTGCCAAACCCCTTAAGAATGCTCCGACGAACCATGGTTCTCACATCATCATCTTATCACACCGTCACACTATATCATACTTTTCACATCATCACACTATACAGCGCATGTAATAATTGAAACCTTCTGCACTGTGTTCACCATGAAACCTTCCGGTGACCTTCCCCATGCCCTTTCTCTATGCCATCCGACCTAGTGAAAAATTGTATTTTATGCCAATCGTATTTCGAAAATAACCGACACATAAGGGTCCCTTCATCATTGGTTAAAGATGACATTAACATAAAAGTATTTGCGAACACTGAAATAGTAACAAGTGTGATGTTATCTTATATTTCTCAACAATCACTCTCATCTGGAGTGGTGCCCCAAGACTGGAAGGTAGGCAAGGTCATTCCAATCCCAAAGAGAGGTAACCTGTATTCACCCAAAACTATTATGTCATTTTGTTCACAAGTGTATGCTCTGAAATAATGGAACGCGTAATCTATTTCCGCATAGTCAACTTTCTTGTACCTCTTCATTTCATTTATAAAAAGCAACATGGCTTTCAGAAAAGTGTCTCTTGTGACACTCAACTAGCTCTGTTTACTAACGACATTATATGTAGCATAGATGTAAATACACTATTAGGCACACTTTTCTTAGACTTCGAAAAACCTTTCGACAAAGTTCATCACCAATGCTTGTTCCTAAAGCTTTTCTGTCGGAACCTTGACCCGTTAGTTTTTCATTGGACGTGCGACATTTAGTTAACCGCCAGCAGTCCGTTTACGCTAATCTTTCTTCGTCTTCACGCCCCGTTATTTCAGGTGTGCCTTGTTACGCCTGGGAGTCCACACCGAACGTAGTTGCGTCTGCAAAGGTAATCTGTGTCAAGGCCAGTGAGCGAGCCCGCTTAACACCCTAATCTCAACGACATCATCAAGTGGCGACGCCGGTTTGTCTTACGCAACGCACAACGAGCTCCCTCAGCCCACGGGCCCGATAAAGCAAGCGGCGTCTTCCAGTCTGGCGAGTTTTACGCAATACATGGCAACAACACTCGTTCTTGGGTGCAACCCAGCGCAGCGGCTCCGGATTTGAGGATCATGAGTCCATGACGCCACCCAGCGGCGGTACCTGACTGGAGAAATCTGACATCATGGCCAGTGGCGCCTCTTATTGGACGTTGGTGACGTAAAGGTCTACCCGGTGCCTATAAAAGAAGCCGACGTATGCGTCAGACAGAAGAAATCTCGGCTCTTCGAGTCCCTAAGCTGTCGGCCCCAGTGCGGAATGTGTAACGCCTCTATTTATAGGCTGTACATAAACAATGCCTTAACTCACTGTCGTCCTGTCCGCTCGTCTATCAGCTCTGCGCAGAAGCAGTCGCGAGCTGAGAAACACACGCTACCGAACGGCGGGTGACCTTGGCGTCAAGTTCCGTAGCAGTGGCGCCTTCGGGACCGCGTTGGCGTCACGCCTTCGTAACAGCCTGAATGCCCGGTTCTAGGACGTTTGCTTTTTCTTATATACATTAACGACTTGCCGAATGATACTTCCTCTAACACTACACTTTTAGCCAATGATTATGTCATTTATCGTCCAATAACAACACATCAGATGTTCATAAACTTCAATCTCATAATCATAAAATTGAAACCTGGTGCAAAACGTGGTTAATGTCCCTTAACGCAAACAAAACGTCACTAGCCGCTTTTCATCACCGACAGTCCTACTCATCTACAGCATAAATCATTAACAACACTCAAAATTTATGCGTAAATATATACAAGTATCCAGGGCTCCATTTTTGTTCAGATTTAACGTGGTCTCTTCACATAACGGACATTACTAACAAAGCAAACCGTGCTCTTGGCTGTCTGCACCAAAAGCTTCATCTGGCTCCTAACTCTGTCTAGCTAATCGCTTATCAGACACTAGTAAGACCAAAACTTGAATATGTGTGTGCTGTTTGGAACCTTCGTCAGAGTAACAATATTAAACACTTGAAACAGTGCAAAGCCGGGCAGCAAGATTCATCTTTTCAGAATACTCACATGAGTCAAGCGTAACCAAACTTTAATCTCGTGCTAACTTCGCTAGCCTTTCGTCGCGCCACTGTATTGCTCGTAAGTGCCTGTTTTTCAAGTTCTATCATGGATCATCTCGTATTTCCTTCATCAAGCCAGCCCATTGTCCCTCAGACCACATCAACCACAGGAAAGCTTATCACCCGCCAAGAGCTCCCACCACTGCACACCTTTCATCCTTTTTTGTCAAGAGCGTACGATATTGGAATGGCCATCCTCGTCAGGCTGTGCACCCCTACAGTATACCAACTTTAAAGCAGTGATCTAGCATTTACCCCTGCAATCCGATAGCTCACCCCTCAAGTAAAAATCATTCATTGGGGCCTTTGCGGTACTGTAGATAGATAAATAAATAAATAGGCCTCACTAGGCCCACTGCAGGGCAAAGGCATCTCCCATTTTCCGCCAATCATCCTGGTTATGTCCTTTGTACTACCGCGTTATACATGCAAACTTCTTAATGTATTCTGCCCACTTAATTTTCTGTCTCCCTCTCACGCATTCCCCGTTTATTAGAATTCAGTGCGTTACCCTAATCACCAGCGGTCATCCTGCGTATGCGCTATGAATCCAGCTCATGTAGATTCTTCTTCTTGATTTCGACGATAACCTCCTTCATCGCCGTCTATTTCCTGACCCATTTCGCTCTTTTCTTGTCCGTTAAAATTACAGCTATCATTGTCCTTTCAATCGCTCACTGCGTCATCCTCAATTTGAATTGCACTTTAGGCTTCCGTTATGTAAATAGCTTAAACAGCGGTAAGGTTCAGCTGTTGTATGCCTTCCTTTTGAGGGTAGCTGGTAGACTACTATTCATAATTTAAAATATTTGCTGACTTTGTCCTCCGCATTTTCAATTATCTAGAGTTTTTACTCTCATAGTTTCTCTCAGTGGTTACTACCGGTCCTAAGCAAACATACTCCATTACAATTTATAGTGCTTCGCCATCTATCACAAATGGCTGTTTTCGGCCGACCCTCTGTAAGTTACCTTATTTTTACGCACAATTATTTTCAGATCTAATTTTCTGCTTTCCGTGTCTACTTCAGTAATCATCAGCTGTAATTCAACCCGTGAGTTACTCATGAATTCGACGCCATCAGCAAATCGCAGGTTACTAAGGCACTTTCCATTACCTCCTAATAATAGCTCTTCAGAAACTTAGGCACTAAATACACGCGGCAAAGCAACGGCAATTAGCATTTTACGAATCATGTCTCTCTGAAATACACCCTTCTGCATTGGCATTACGTAGTTTTCATTATGGAGGACTGCGGTGGCTGTCTAAGCACAGTATATTTTTTCCAGTATGTTTCAATAGGCTTCGTCGATGCCTTGATCCCGCATCGCATGTATGGCTGCGAATGCATCGTCCAAACAAAACGCATTTTCGTAATGTATACGATAAACGTTGGTTGTAAGTTGCAACTTCTCTATTACCTGAATGATAATATTAGTATAGTCTATTGTTGAATATACTGCAAAAATCTTGCTTGTTAAGTTGGTTGATTGAAGTGTGATTTTACCTATTTATATTGCCTAATATTTTTGTGAACAGATTGAAAACAACAGACAGTAAGCTGATCAGCCTGTAATGTTCGAGCCCGTAACACCCTCTTCCTTATAAATTAAGATGGTGTATGCATTCATCCAAGAATCTGATACCCTCCCAGTCAAGAGACACTTCTTTTACAGTGTGGTCAGTTTTCTAACACGATGTCTCATCATGTTTTAACAGGTTTGAAAGCTTATCCTCACCGTCCCCTCTTTTATTTCATTTAAGCTTTCTTTGCTTCCTCTCTTTACTGCTGGCAGGCCAGATTTTTATAAACAATCACTGTTTCCTGTGATACCATTTAAGTGGTGCAGGCTGCTGTGCAGATCTTTGTAGAACTCTTTCGCTACGTCAACTACGCTATTCACAGTGGTTGTGGTCTTGCCTACGTTGTCATTTAATGCACACATCCGAATATTGCCCATGCACAATTTTGCTATGACAGCTTTTACGCTTCTTCCGCTCTTTACAGCATGCTCAAATATACTTTCTTATGTCGGTGATTTTTCGCTATTGATTAGCTTAGAAAGCTCTGATAGCCCCGTTTTGTCCATGCATGGTTAGATGTTTCTTGAGTGAGGATTTTTCACCTTCTGGGATCACTTGCCAGCGTCCTGTATAACGGCTGAACCCCGTTACCATTGCACACTCCTTAATGATATCAGCCAGATTATTGTTCATTCCATCGACGCTAATGTCAGCTTCCTCTTTTTAAGCCACGAATCTATTATGAAGTGAATTTGTGAAGTCCTGTACTTTCGCTCTCAACGCTAGCTGAACCCCAATTTTGCATGCATTTTTTTCTCCACAAACTCAAACATGAGCTCAAACGTATGTGCGTACGTTACAGGCTACGGGTGTATTTGAGGCATCAACGCGTGGAGTTGACAAGCGTGCGAAAGCCTCAACAAGCGCAGCCGCCAGGTTTGCTAAAGTATTTCTATCTTTTCGAACAAAAAAATCCAAGCCCATTGTTTGGCTCAGAGTCAAGCAATGCGGCTCCTAGCTGAATGCTGCAATGCATGTGAAGTCATTGATTGACATTTCAGAAACCACTTTATTTCCAACACACTGGTTCTGAGTACCCTAGGCGAACAGCTTGACGTGACCAGCAGGCCTGTGCATGGCACCACGTTTCTGGCCTTTCAGACAGTTGTCAACACTATAAAGAAAAGAAATAGCGTAATAAGAGAAGAATATAGAAGCCACGAAATATACAACAAGTATAGCATGATGCATACGCCGCGAAATAATAGTGTTCAGTGAAGACGATATTTGTCTTCCTCGAGCAATCACGCACATCTGATTTTAACACATTTCGAGGACAATAAAATTGATAATGGATTTAAGAAAGTGCAAGGCGTTCGTATGCAGTATTCCTGTCTGAATCCACTGTACTTTGCATGTGTATATGGTGCTGGTACTTACCTGTTACGTATGCTGCAGTCATGTTGATTGTGTTCGTGCTGTATAAGCTTGTTTGGACGCATATAAACAGACAGTTTATAGTCGTGCCACCAGGAAGCTTCTAGCAGTTTACGGTTAGCGAATAGGGGAGCACTAGGTAGTAGGTTTGAGTATTTACTGAATCTTCTGATTTATCTCCACCTGGTTTTCTTTTCAACAATTTGTTGCAACAGCAATAAAAGCGCGCCCGACAATTTTTTTTATGTGCTACCATAACGAAACTTTCGTAGTGATAATAGCAATGTTCTTTTCGTCTTCCCAATAACTCTTATGACCCACAAACGTCAGCCGTAATAAAAAATTGTCCAGTACTGGTAGCTTTCCGCCCAGAAGAACAACACTCTGTTTTTTCTCTTTAGTCTGTACGTAGTGAGTTTCTGAAATTTCAATTCTTACGGCCTTTCTTTGATAGATGTATTGTTACGGAATGTCACTTGCATATTTAAGCAGAAAATGCGCCTATGCTAGCGAGTTCGTTCTCGAAGTATAACGCCAACGTGGCCCTCTGTAAGACCAGAATTTTGACTCGGGCCGCAAAACGCATTGCGCATCCTAGTAGAGGTGGCACTGGACCAGGTTAACCATGTGAAAAAAAGTCAATCAATGAAAATGACGTCAGCAAAAAGTAAAAAAAAGTGATATTGTGGTTGAATAAGTTGTCAGAAGAAAGGATGATAAAATGTGGTGAGAGAACTGGTATAGGATATCGACCCTGCCGCGCACATACAAAAGCATGTAAAAGCAAACATCAGCAAAACACTATCTTACACGCCGACGCGCCAACACTTTCCGAACATCGAACTTATGCTGTTCTTCCTTTTTTTTTCTGATGCACCCTTATGAATTTGCAACTTTTTCTCACGGCTTCAGTTTTTTTTGTGTTAACATTTTTCTTCTTATTTTTTAGCTGCCCCGTACGGCAGTCATTTTCTCACCCGCTTTTCACTCGTCTCTGCTTTCTGCGACGGGCGTTCTCAGTGCCACAATGTGCGAAGTCTGCCTGTCGTGTTGTAATTACGTGCGTGACCGCAATGCAGTCGACAAGCCTGAACGGCGCACACACGTCCGCCGCTCGTGGTCCGCTGAAGCCTGCCGACACACGAAAATTTAAGCGCGACCAACGCGCACGCACTGGCGCCGTACGTGTGGTTTTGAGAACTGTGCTGTGACACCAATTCGACCGGAGACTCATGATCGTCCTTTCGGTTACGGTCGAGCTGCTGTAGGAATACTGCGAAAAAAAAAACTGTTGACCCTTTCTCGAAACTAGCGACCTTTGCGACTGAATATTTCGCCGTCACCGTACTTTTCAATGAATGTATCGCCGACGCATGGCTCGTTTTTGGTGGCTATCGACACCTTTTCAGCTCACGATCTGGTTTTTTTTTGCCTTGTTTTACTTCTGCCATGAACTTGTACCTCAATTTTCGTTAAGTCGTTATTGAAAAGCGCTTGTCACAGTCACGTCCTCATTCAGTTTTACCTTACAATTCAGAATTTGTCACTTTATAGGACACACAAACACAAAGACGCATGCAAGCAAGCAAGCATGCACGCACACACACACACACACACACACACACACACACACACACACGAGTAAAAAAACGCTTCCCTTTACGCTAATAGCGCCATGTTCGGAGTAAAGTATATATAAATAGGGTTGAGAATTGACCTCGGAAATACCCCGAACGTCCTTCCAGGAAGTCCCTTCAGTCGCAGCCGGAATACTAAATGATAAACCATTGCGACCTGAATCGGAAAGCGTGCTTCTCCCGATAGTGACTCATTTAGCAAAAAAGCCTACTTTTCTCGTCGATGCCGTTAGCGGAGTGTAGTCGCGTACATGTATTGGTGGGCGTGTTGTCCGAAAAATATTTCGACGATATTACAATTATAATAAGGTAGTGGTGGCCTTAAAAGCTAGCGTGAATTCAAGAAGGTCATCTCGGGGCCAACTTCGCAAGCCATCGTGATTAGAAATTTCGCTGATTGAATGCTGACACTAGAAACAAAAAAAAACGGTTGCCTAAAGGAAGACTCGCATGAGGAATTTCGCAGAATTCACTTCTACACACAATGCTAAACCTAATCGAGCTGTTTCGCCCATGCAAATGAATGCACTGGTAATTGGCAACAATGAAAAGTACCAGACACGTCATGTGTTCGCCGACACCATTCGTGTGCAGTGTTTTTACTAAAATGCACTACTTACAGGAGAGACCGCAGGAGTGCTTCATATTAGAAGAATTTCCGCCAAGCACGTGAGGTAGTTGCACTTTTGTTAAATCGTAGTTTCTTTTTGCCATAGTCCTTGAAAAGAGGCATGCTTACAGTTATTCATTTTCTACTTTTGAGCTTACTGAGCATGTGCTGATAATTGATTGTTGATTAGAAATATATGGAGCGTTGATGTAGGCCAATGTCACGAAAGTATACGTCAACGTCCTAACACAGAACGGAAAAATATTTATGCTCGGCCATGCTGAAATTGTACACCTAAACGAGATATCTTGGTAAAAGCAGACGCCGGCATTTTTTTTACCATATGACAGTAATGCTCCGTTTATGTTTCTTAGATGCCCCTCTCTTAGGCCTCATACCAGAAATAGTCGACAAATTTTACCATATATTTAAATGAGCAGAAAATCGCAACATGGACCACCAGTTAGCACTACCATCTACGCGTGACGTAGAAGTTGACAAAAACCAGAAACTGATTAAGACATGCCGGTCGCGCGAGAGCGAAGTATGAAAGCCGTGACAGTGGCGAAGAGCCGACGCTCAGGGGAAGCTGACCCCATAGAGTTCTCAAACTTAACATGAGAGGATTCTTGCGCTGCGATTGTTGAGCGACAGGGCACATTATGGGCATGACATTTATTTCCTATTCTTCGTGGTTGCGGGAGGCGAACGCACTAGCCGCTTTCTTTATTGCTGTGTTTATTGTTGTTTCGAAATAAAGAAAAAACCGTTTATCACTTCGTGAGACGATTGGAAGCGGCAAGCCTAAAAAACTAAAATGGTGTAGCGTAACTGCCGAATATTTGCCGATTGTTGTTTCGTGACAAAGCAGCTTCAAGCCACGCGAAGTCGAAATTAACGTAAAGCACGAAGACTAGGCAAAATCATGTCATACCCGTAATTCCTATGCTTGCTGCAGCAGTATGCATTGCAGCTTCTATGGACACTAGTCCTCCAGTGATATTTGAAAATCTCTATGGGTGACCCTATTCCACTGCCACACCATGTCTGTGACTGACTGTGTTACGTGCCCAAGCATCTGAGCTCTCAGAAAATGACAGTTGGTATTTGTACATTTGTGGAGGCCAAATAAATTTACAATATATCTTTAATAGAGTAGGACTCAGGGACTTAGTGTATTTTCTTGCCTGATTGATCATTCTACAGTCATATTTGTCACCTGTCCAGGCAGCTGAAGTTTGTAAGGCAATCATTGCATGCATTGGTAAAATGCAATCATTGGCTGGTTTGGGTACTGACTAAAGTATATTAATATTGCTACGGGAGGCGTGCATCTGTTTGGCTATAACAGCATCTAAAATCGCGTTGGAAGGCCTGAGCGAAAATACGATAAGCCAAGTACTTGCCACCTTTCTCACGCAGCCTCGGTCTCGGTGAAGCACGTATACGTTATGAAAATTTTTCTCACAGTACTCTGCACGCGTAGCACGCCACCGCAATATTACCGCATATGCACTCTTCACCTGTTGCGTTATTACTGCACTTTCCTTGTAGTAAATAGGAAATGCCGGGAAAAGCCGTGTAATATGAATATGAAGGGTAATTGTTACCTCCGAGAGCCTATTGGTGATGGTTGAGGTAAATATTCAGGTAATTGGGTGCAACAAATGAAACACCACTGGCCATTCATTGCATACAGGCCCACAAATAACTGGAATTCGCACTCCGGGCCAAGGAGGCGTGAGCCAACGAAGTGGTAATGCACGACGGTATTTATTAAAACGGCATCGAAATTGCGAGCCTTATTGATGGTGACCCCATTCAAGCCTATCGAAAGATTCGGAAATGATCTGGAAGGTTGCCAGACCTTCCGGCGCAGTTCGCGCAGTTCCCTTAAAGACGAGTGTAACTTATCAACTTTATCGTGTCACCAATGCATGACAACCCTCTAATTATTTCACAAGTTTTTTGACTCTCCACCTAATCGCTCTGCTTACATTATCCCTGCAGCTCACATATCTCATCGCACCGGCCAAGCGCTTCAAGTTTTTCGCCCACGTGCCCGTACTAAAATATTTTCTGCTTTTTTTTCCAGAGCAGCAAAAGACTGAAACGGCATTTCCCACGATATCGCCACAATCACCTTTCTATCAAGCTTCATGCATAATATTTCAATTGTAACTTCACATTGATTATTGTGACACAACTATCAATTGTATGTTACCCACCCCTTACGTAATACCCTCTCGTGGGTCTTTAGGAAAATAAAAATGAAGTGAAAGATGAGTCCGACTGGATACATAAACCCATAGACCGCTTTTATTTAACGCCCACGCTGCAAATTTTGATTGTGGAACAACGCAGAGAAGAAATCTCCCACCTTGGAGGTTAACATCCACTGCCTCTATATACTGGGTGGCCAGTGAACCGTTGTGCAGCGCAAACAGTCGTTTTTTTTTTTTCATTCAAGAAATTTGCTAGCCGACGATGCCTGCGTTGGCTTTAGGCGAGAGAAGGGGAGCGTTGGATATAAAGGAGGGGGAGAGGTGCGCATAAGCTGTAAAGAAAGTAACGCCGCCGATCGGAGTGAGCTAGACCGTATGCAGCTTCGCATCTAATAAATGGGCTGACCCTCCTCCGAGAGCCATCTTGAATTGTACTGCTCGCCACTATGCACGTGATCATTGCGAACACGCCATACATGTCGCGTGTTTGTCGTTCGGCATCAATAGTGGCAGGTGCTCCGCTCACACCGGTGACGGGGTGTCGTATGTCGCTACCCGGTGCGGCACTTCTGCCGGTCCCTCGCTGCCTCCGACAGCTCTTTTTCTCGATATTCTCCCTTCTTTGAATGCGTTGTGTTGATTTTGCTGGTCGCCTGTCTTGTGGCCTTGAGTTCGAGTGAACATGCACCTCTCAAGTAGCAATTACGCCAGGTTTTGGACTTGATGCTGCAACACAGCCCCGGTAACGTTCGGTATACTGTTTTTCTAGGTGCTATTTAAACACTGCTAGCGGGGCGTCTCCGGGAGCTCTGCGGAAGTAGGCTGCCAGCTGTTTCCAACAGTAGCACGCGCCGGCGGGGTGGTTGCGGATGCCTAATCAAAGCCGCCACTGAACAAGATGACACCGCTATGCCTGTTGTTGTGTAAGCGATTGCATCACTGATACAATGAGCGAGGCGATCACTTACACAGGGCGACTTAACTGCTGATTGAACAGTGTGTCTACACTGCTGAAAGTACAGTAAGGCAGGCAGGAGGCAGGCAAATACTTTTATATGAATCCAGCTAAAGTTTTTTGAGATGAACTTCAGGCTATCGCATAATAACATTTCCATTGGCATACGAGTGTGCAGCGTGCTTTGGCAAGTGGCAAAGCTAAAAAAGAAAGAAGAAAAAACGGCTGTGCACGGAGACGCATTGTTTAAAATGGCTTTTGTTGCCCTAAACATCGGCCGTTTCAGGTAACAGAATTGAGTGAGTATACGAGTGAGTATATATAGATAACAGAATCGAGTGAGTGTACGTGACTGTAGGAGCTATTTAAAATAGTTCTAGCATAAGCCATGTTTGATGCCGACGTGAACGGCGTCCGCGCGCGTTAGTGTAGTTCGAGCAATCGCGCTCGCATGTGTTCATTTGAGTATTTAGGGATAGTTAACATTTGTAAAAGAAGCGGTCACGAACCGCTTCCTAAGTGCACCTGAATGCCAGAAGATTGGCTTAGTTGTCAGATTATGCTGGGGCTTACCCTTAAACCAAACTGCCAAGCTTAATTTAGAAGTACGCCCCGCCGCGGTGGTCTAGTGGCTAAGGCACTCGGCTGCTGACCCGCAGGTCATGGGATCGAATCCCGGCTGCGGTGGCTGCATTTTGACGGAGGCGGAAATGTTGTAGGCCCGTGTGCTCAGATTTGGGTGCACGTTAAAGAACCCTACCTGGGTGATCAAAATTCGCGCAGCCCTCCACTGCGGCGTCTCGCATAATCATATGGTGGATTTGACACGTTAAAACCCACATATCCATCAAATAGTGTAGAAGTACTGTCATATATGCTAGCCATTGCCTGAAATTTCTTTCATGGGGGTGGGGAAGGAGGCTCTAGTAGAAAGGCTTGAAGAATCTAGTTCATTATTTTTTATCGACCAAACACCCTGCCTCATCTGAACTTCGGAAGAAGGGTGCCTCTTCCTCCACCTCCCCGTCTGGCTACGAGTCTGGGCTATTGTGAAATGAAGTGTCCGTGTTCTTTTACATTAACTCGCGTTTTCGTTGCGAATATATTTATCACAAAACACTCATGTCAGATACCAGTACGCAGTAAGGATGTTTACAGCCACACGCCCAAGTGAAAGTGTCGTTAGGCTTTTGCGTCTCACCGCTACGGATGGGAAAGTCAACAGTGGCGTTCACCCTGTCAATGAGACAGATTGTCCTACATTTTTTTGTGGTTAGACAAGACGGCGCAGAAAAAACTCACG
The DNA here is from genome assembly GCA_013436015.1 of Rhipicephalus annulatus. Classification (NCBI taxonomy): domain Eukaryota; kingdom Metazoa; phylum Arthropoda; class Arachnida; order Ixodida; family Ixodidae; genus Rhipicephalus; species Rhipicephalus annulatus. Next base: position 33,920 of record WOVY01010691.1, on the reverse strand, counting down.
TCAACGTGTGCTGCAAGTTTGTGTGCTGCAAGTTCACATGTTACGAAAGCTGCTATTTAATAGTTGTGTTCAGCATGATAACGGCAGAAAACACAGTTCCTTACTTTCATTGTTTGAATTTCTTGCTTGAATTTTTCTCTTTGTGGATTGCCTATTGTGTAGGTTTTGCAAACCCTTTAAAATTTTGTTTCTTCTGATCGAGGCGCACAGCATTGCGCAATTCGAGTGATTGTCCAAGTCCCAGACTGGCAGGCGCATCCTCGAATCTCTAGGCATAACAAACCACACGCAATGCAGGGAGAAGATGATGGTTCCTATCGCGGTCCATGACCGTCTCGTCGTCCTACCGCTCCCCAGGAACATGCACCCGACACACCACGTCGGGCGCCGTAACAAAAGAGTAAGTGACCTCCAAAGAATGTATGGCAACAGCGATGAAGCGGTGTACGTTGTTGCGAAAGACGGCGACGCCAACACGGTGCCGAAGGCGCCACTGCTTCGAACTCCGCAGGGAAGGTCCCCAGCCGTTTGGTAGCGTAGGTTTCTCAGCTCGCGACTGCTTCTGCGCAGAGCTGATAGACGAGCGGACGAGACGACGGTGAGTTAAACAAGGTTTATGTACAGCATATATAAAGAGGCTTTACAAATTCGGCACTGGGGCCGACAGAGACTCGAAGAGCCGAGCTCTCCTCGCTAACACATAGGTCTGCTCTGACACACATGTCAGCTCTCACACAGGACTGCTCGCGACGCGCCGCAGGGTTTCTTTTATATGCACCGGGTCCAGCCCAAATGTACAACCCGAAGCACCGCTGGTCGCGAGGTCAGACTCCTCCATTGGGGGTCGCCGCTGGGTCGCGTCATTCTTTCTCGTCAAATCTGGAGAGGCGGCGCTGCAGGCGGCTGCGCCGAAGGACGAGTGACGTCGACAGGCAGTGCGTCAGACCCCCAGAGAGGAAGACGCCGGTTGTTTATTCGACAGGCTCGCTTGCTGAAATGACTCACTGCACGTGCACGCCAGAAAGACGCCGTCCGCTTGCTGACGCCGTTGAGTTGTTCGCGTCAGGCGGGCTGGCCTTGACACAGGTTGCCTTTTTCAGAGGCATGGACGTTCGCTGTCGACTCGCAGGCATAACAGCACCCCCGCCGCCAGACAATGCGCCGGAAAGATGAGCTGCTTCCACGGGGCTCGGATGGCAGGCGCGCTCGTTCACCAGGTCCCTCCAGGTTCGCCTCCATGGTCATGGGGAGAATGCAGCTCCAGACTCTGTTTCGGGAACTCATCCCATTCTTGAGGACGGATCACAGCTCCACTGGCTTGTCGCCAAAACTTGCCGGCCAGCTTCGCTCGTCTCTGACGATCCTTGGTTTCAGCACTTGTCGATGGTTCTGCAACTTGTCAAGAACGGATCGACAACAGACAACACACGACACAAGCAAGTGCCCTCGGTCACCCGACAGAACACCAGACAAAGTATAGTACAACATATACCTATCTACGTGTCTATCGGAATTTCGTTCCCTCTACATCAAGAGGCACATGTGGGACACAAGACTCTTAATACGAGAACTCAGTTTTCTTTACACGTACACCAACGTAACGAATTAGAATACAACATAAAGTTGGCTCGTTGAGATCACTCTGAACGAGAGCGCTCAGCAAAGGTCGTGATGAGGTCAAAGTTTTGCCCCGAATCGCCAGCGAGAAACCGAGAGGTGGGGAAGGTACTAAATAAACGCACGGCTCAATGCGTCTGCATTAGCGTTGAGCCTTCCTTTTTTGTAGCGAACGTCAAAGTTGTGCTGTTGGTGTATCATGCTCCACCTCAGTAACCGGCCACTTTTAGGCGACATGTTATTTAACCAGGTTAGAGGACAGTGGTCCGTTTCAACCACAAACCTCAAACCGGAGACATAACAAGCTAGCTTTTGAACGGCCCACACGAGGCAAGCGCATTCCTTTTCAGAGGTACTGTACTGCCTCTTCCCTGCCGCTGAGTTTTCGACTTAAATACAAAACTGGCCTTTCGTTACCAGCACTGTCTTCCTGGCACAATACAGCTCCCATGCCGCGATCACTCACGTCGCACTGAATAACAAACCTCTTAGAGAAATCGGGTGCCATGAGAACAGGCTTTTCGCTTAGGGCCTGTTTTAGCTGGCAAAACGCATTCTCCTTTTCTGAGTCTCATACTACTTTAACCGGCTCGGATTTTCGAAGCGCGTCAGTGAGAGAGCTGGCAATTCTAGAGTAATTTTGCACGTAATGCTGATAGTATCCAGCCAGGCCCAAGAATGCCCTTATCTCTGATTTTGTGGTTGGTCGTGGATAGTTCACGAAAGCGGCTACCTTAATTTCTGAAGGTCTACACCGGCCACGTCCTACGACGTGCCCCAGGTAAGACACCTCGCCACACCCTAGGTGACATTTAGTAGGTTTCACGGTAAGGCCAGCCTTTCTCAACGTGTTCAGCACGACGCGTAAATGCTCGACATGTTCTTCCCAGTTGTTGGAGAAGATGGCGACATCGTCAATATACGGCAGAGCGAACTCGGATAGGCCTTTAAGAACGCGGTCCATTAAGCCTGAAAAAACAAAAGGGTGCATTTTTCAATCCAAAGCTCAGCTTAAGTGGACGATACGTTCCAAATGGAGAAACAAATGTGGCATAGCGGCTAGCACGCTCTACAAGGGGGACTTGCCAATACCCTCGCACGAGGTCTAACATGGTAATATAGCTGGACTGTGACACAGTTTTCACCCTCTCCTCTAGGTTTGGTATCGGGTAAGTTTGGTCTCGAGTTATTGCGTTAAGACGCCGGTAATCGATGCATGGCCTCGGATGTTTTCCTGGCACCTGAACCAATATTAGAGGGGATGTATAGTCACTCTCACCCGGTACTATGACTCCCAACTCCAGCATTTTATCGATCTCCTCTTTCATAATCTGCTTTTGCACGGGGGAACAACGATACGGCTTGCTACGGATTGGCTCCTCACAAGTTAGCTCGATATCGTGCTCGATCACCGTCGTGTTTCTGAGACGGTCCGAAAACACGTCTTGAAACTCGGAAACAATCTTTCTTAGGTCCTCCTTCTAGACTTCACTTAACCTAGGCTCTAGGTTCAACTGCTCCAAGATTACCTCCGATCCCCTTTCGATTACATCTCTAGAACTCAAAATTTCTTATCCCTCTTCCTCTGAAGCATTCAACAGCAGATTTACGACCGCATGACGTTGACCGTATGGTTTCATCAAGTTACTGTGGTAAATTTTGTTCGTCCGCCTTCCTAATTTCACTTCATAATTGGTATCAGAAAGCTTCGATATTACTTTGGCGGGCCCTTCCCAATGAACCTCAAGCTTGTTCTTTTTGGACGGCCGCAGCAGCATTACTTGACTACCAACTTCAAATGTGCGCTTCTTTGCCGATTTGTCGTAGTACTCCTTCGACAACACTTGTGCAGCCTTCATGGGGCTTTCCACAAGATCTTTCGTTTTTCCAAGCTTCTGAAGGAGGTCTAAAACATACGCAACTACATTAGGGTCCTCATCGAATCCCTCCCAAGACTCGCGCAGCATTCGCAATGGTGTTCTCAAACTCCTGCCATACACAAGCTCTGCAGGGCTAAAACCAGTGCTCTCATGAGGAGTTGATCTCAAAGCGAACATAGCGGGAGGAATACACGCTTTCCAGTCGCATTTGTGGTCGTAGCAGAGAGCTCTCAGTATCCGTTTCAGAACGGAATGCATACGCTCTACCGGATTAGATTGCGGGTGATGGATCGAGCTGTGCACTACTTTTATTCCACATTTATCCATAAAGGTAGAGGTAAGGCAGCTGGTGAAGACACTACCATTGTGGCATTGGATTTCAGAAGGAAATCCGACGCGTGCAAATATAGATAGCAGTGCATCCACGACATGAAGGAGCATTGAGCTCCTTAAGGGGTATCGCTTCCGGAAATTTAGTGGCTACGCAGAGAGCCGTCAGGATGTACCGACAACCTGGCCTTGACTCTGGCAATGGCCCGACTATATCAATTACTAGGCGCCGAAAAGGTTCTGTGATAATTGGCACAAGCTTCGTGGGTGCCTTCCACTTGTCCGTGGATTTCCCCGCTCTCTGAAAAGTGTCGCATGAGCGCGCAAAGTCTTCGATATCCTTCCAGCATTTCGGCCAATAAAACTGAAGGGAAACTCTAGCCTTGCTCTTTTTTATGCCGAGATGCCCTGTCCATGCGTTTTCATGCGCCAGTTCCAATAGTTGGCGACGATACTTTTGTGGCACTAACAGCTGCTCATACTTGCGACCTTGCGCATTTGTGTAGCTCCGATACAAAAGCCCTGCTTTCTCAAAAAAAGAAACATTCTTTTTCTTTTTTCCCAAGTTTACGCTTTCCATTAGCGCTTTAATCGAGAGGTCTTCATGCTGCTCTCGAATGAGCGGTTCTCGATCAACCCTCGACAGCTCACTCCAACTTTCCGCTACAGGCGAGAGCGTTGCAACTCTCTCACTCTGACTCAATTACGCCATGTCGTCTCCCCCTACGCATACCGCGCCGGTCGCTTCGGTGACGGGCCGCTCGCGCGACTGCTCAGATGACTCACGCGGAAAATTTCCTTTCTGGGGTTCCGTCGACCCGCCGACAAGGTCACTTGAGAGTTCACCGCATTGAGCAAGATCAAGCTTCTGCGAAAGCTTCCGCGCTTGCGATCGCGTGAGGGCCATGCACGCTAAGTTGGGGAAGAACGATTTACCCTGCTCTTTGAAAAGCTGCTCTGAGTTGTTGGACAAAAGATAAGGAAAACGATCGTTTAGCGTGGCAGACACAGCCGCTTCGGTGCGAAGCTTACCGAACGGGCCTTCAATGACAACCGTGGCGATTGGTAAGCAAGCACTCTGCTCCTCGGCGACTTGCCTGATCCACGCGCATTCTCTGTAGAGTCATCCGGAGACACCAATGAAGGATGGACAACATCCATGGTTGCCGCTGTGTCTCTAAGTGCTCAGCACGTTTTTCCATTCACCCTAATTGCTTGGAGATACGGCTCCAACAACCGCATGTTTTTTTCTGATTCTCGTATTGTTGCGAAAGCAAACTTTTCCTGACAGTTTATCGCGAGGTGTCCTTCCTTTTTGCAGTTGTAGCAGATTAGCGGCTTCCGTTTGTTTTCCGATTCTAGGATTGTTGCAAACTTTTGCTGACAGTTTATTGCGATGTGCCTTTCCTTTTTGCAGTTGTAGAAGATAGCGGCTTCCGTGATTCAAACGCCCGTGTGGTAGAAACCTCACTCGATTTCTCCGCTTCCGTTTGCCCTTCCCCTACAGTGTCATTCGTGTGAGACGCGTCCCTTCTTGAAATTACGGTACGGAACGGGTTTCCGTTGATCAGGTTTCCTTGAAAAGCCCTCTTTCCTTTCATCCTTTTCAACGCGCACTGCCCTGTTATGCAAATTTCGGCGAGTATAATACTCCTCAGCTAACTCTGCTGCCTTGTTTAGCTGTACTTCACCAAGTCTGCCCTGCAGCCAAAGTTTGACATCCTCCTCGATGCAGCGCTAGAATTGCTTCATTGCAACGCATTCCACCACTTTATCGCGGTCGTCATAAACACCTTCGCCCTTGAGCGATTCAATTAAATCGGCTTTAAGACGAAACGCGAAGTCAACGTGTGACTCATTCCCCTTTTTAGCATACCGTAACCTTTGCCTGAAAGCCTCGGGTGACAACTTATAACGTCTCAAGAGCACTTCCTTAACCTCGTCATAGCTCTCAAACGCTTCCCTCGACAAGCAAGTTATCGCGTCGGACACTTCGCCGGGAAGAAGAGCTAACAGGTTCTGCGCCCAAAGAGACCGCTCCAAAGCGTTTCGCTCACAGACGTGTTCAAACTTGACGAGATACTTCGCCATGTCCTCGCCTACTACGAATGGTGGCAGTTGGTCCCGAATTCTAAAACCGCTGACCTGAATTGTCGGAGAAGCTACGCTAGGCGCCTGCGAACACTGTAGGATTGCCAATTCTATTCGTTTCATCTGGAGGCCCTCCTGTCTCTCGGCCTCCTCGCGCTCGCGACGTTCGCGTCTTTCAGCTTCTTCACGAACTTCTCGCCTTTCAGCTTCTTCACGTTCGCGAGCTTCGCGCCTTTCAGCTTCTTCACGTTCGCGAGCTTCGCGCCTTTCAGCTTCTTAACGTTCGCGAGCTTCGCGCCTTTCAGCTTCTTCGCGTTCGCGAGCTTCGCGCCTTTCAGCTTCTTCACGAGCTTCTCGCCTTTCAGCCTCCTCGCGGCGTGCTTTGATATCCACCCAGGCCTCATCGACTTCCTCAGCCGACACTCCCTCATCCTTCATGATCTCAACGATCGCTTGCTTTCGTTTCGCACGGTCCAAAGTAATGCCGAGTTCCTCACAAATTTTGGTGAGTTCCTTCACTTTAAGGTTCTCCATCGTTCACACTAGCCTCTTGCTGTTTGCCCCTGTTAACAACTTACTTGCCGTACCCACTATAAACAACTAGCAAGACGCGCAAGCAATTTTTCATACTCCCTCCGCATTAACTTTGGTTTCAAAGCGCTTCGACTTGGCTTGAAACGATCAAAGCTCACTTCAATGCTTCACACAGCCCTTCTCTAAACTACTACAACCTGAGCTAGAGTAGCCTGGTGAACTGAGGGGAAAACATCAGGCACTCACCGCATCGATTTCGCTGACGCCGGCCGATCCCACCGCTGCCACCACTGTTGCGAAGCGCGCCTCCGACGACGTTACGAAGGGCGCTATGAATCCCACAGCTGCCACCACTGTTGCGAAAGACGGCGACGCCAACACGGTCCCGAAGGCGCTACTGCTTCGAACTCCGCAGGGAAGGTCCCCAGCCGTTTGGTAGCGTAGGTTTCTCAGCTCGCAACTGCTTCTGCGCAGACCTGATAGACGAGCGGACGAGACGACGGTGAGTTAAACAAGGTTTATGTACAGCATATATACAGAGGCTTTACAAATTCGGCACTGGGGCTGACAGAGACTCGAAGAGCCGAGCTCTCCTCGCTAACACATAGGTCTGCTCTGACACATGTCAGCTCTCACACAGGACTGCTCGCGACGCGCCGCAGGGCATCTTTTATATGCACCGGGTCCAACCCAAACGTCCAACCCGAAGCGCCGCTGGTCGCGAGGTCAGACTCCTCCAATGGGGGTCGCCGCTGGGTCGCGTCATTCTTTCTCATCGAATCTGGAGAGGCTGCGCTGCAGGTGGCTGCACCGAAGGACGAGTGACGTCGACAGCCATTGCGTCAGACCCCCAGACAGGAAGACGCCGGTTGTTTACTCGACGGGCTCGCTTGCTGAAATGACTCACTGCACGTGCACGCCAGAAAGGCGCCGTCCGCCTGTTGACGCCGTTGAGTTGTTCGCGTTAGGCGGGCTGGCCTTGACACAGATTGCCTTTATCAAAGGCACAGACGTTCGCTGTCGACTCGCAGGCATAACAACGTGGACGCCAAGCGATGCCCAGAGGTAAGGCGTGCTCACGTTAACACCGTTGTGAATCGCACAGGCAAATGCCTCGCGAGCGCCACGGTGCGTACGGAACACACAAAGGCGGTCGAAAAGGCGGCGATTGTTCTTGCACTGGTCGCAACACCGGAGGCTGTGGTCGTGATCAGCTACTCCCAAGCTGCCGTCGGTCTCTTTGCGCGTGGTCGCATCTCGTGTCTGGCGGCCCGGATACTACAATCAAGTGATGGCTACGAGGACGGCGGCGAGCTTGGAGGAGTGATGGCCTGAGCGTCTTCATCCTCGTATCTCAAAACTGAAAATGCGAATGTCTTCCTTCTGTGGACCTCGGTTCACACAAGCTTCCCACTCATAGGTAACCATGCGGCCCACACTGCAGCTCGAGATCTCACCCACCGAGCCGCAGCCGATTCGGTGGCCGCCTTCACCTCCGAGAGTGGGGCGATGGCACCATTCACACTACAACAACAACTGGAATGGTCGTGGGGTGATCGCCTGACCACATTCAACGACACTTTACAACATTACAGTCTAAACACAAGCAAATACCCACCACCACATAATAAATGGGACGAAAAACAGGCCGTAAGTCTGAGGTTGTTACAAACAAATACGTACCTCTGCCCAGTGTTCCTACGCCTGTATTATCCTCACCTGCCCCGCCGCGGTGGCCTAGTGGCTAAGGTACTCGGCTGCTGACCCGAAGGTCGCGGGATCGAATCCCGGCTGCGGCGGCTGCATTTCCGATGGAGGCAGAAATGTTGTAGGCTCGTGTGCTCAGATTTGGGTGCACGTTAAAGAACCCCAGGTGGTCTAAATTTCCGGGGCCATCCACTACGGCATCTCTCATAAACATATGGTGGTTTTGGGACGTTAAACGCCACTTATGAATGATGAATGAAATATGTGTTATCCTCACCTATACCAGGCGGACGCGTGTAAACCACACCGACTAAATTTAAAGGCCGAAGGGCTGCCGCAGTGACGTCAAAGTGTGAGGGCCCAGTTAACTTACTGAGCATGCTCAGTAAGATTTCTTTGCACATTTTTATTCGGCACAATCTAGTCGCAGCAGCTGCGACAGTGGGAGCGCTGGTCGTCCTGAAACGTGAACGAAATACTGGCTTTCCGCCACCTTCACGGCGTAATTGGGCCCCCACCCTCTGACGTCACTGCAGCAGACCTTCGGCCTTGAAACTTAGTAGGTGTTGGTGTAAAGCGTGCGGGGAAAGGGCTACACAGCAGCACATGCTTTGGTAGTGTGCTGAAAAACTTCACTGCCGCCACTCCCTTCTTGACGCATGTTAGGCAGGGACGAAGTCGGAAGCCGATTGCTGCTGCCACCACCGCACGAGGGCAGGGGCCAGCCTCCGCCGTGGCTGCGATCACTGTTGCCGATCGGCGGCGTCAGCTGCGCTGCCGCTGGTAGGCGGCACTCACAAGCGACGAGCTGGCCGACGAGCTTTGGGCCGTCCGGCAAGCTGAAGATGCCGCCCGGGTGCAAGGACTTCAAGCGGTCACCTGAGCCACCACCATCATAATCAATTCGGAGAGTGAGAAGGGACAAGGGTTAATCCTCTTTTCCCCCACCTCGCCCGGTAAAACTGCCGGACTTTAAATGAAGTCTATTCATTCATTCATTTTCTTCTTTATGTGACATTTGTTTCACGCGGAGCATTATACTAGGGGCTAGTCATGTGCCATTGCCGTCCGCAGCCTCCCCTCATCCTCCGCCAGCCATCTGTGCATCCCTTCCTCCTTTCAACACAGCGCGTGCTGCGCTCGTTTCTCCCCTCCGCGCGCCGCGCGATCTTAACCTCCATATTAGGGAGTTTTAGTGCTGGGTACGCATTCTCTTGGGGCGTTGGGGGCTTGGGAGCGCGCGGCGTTGCGTGCCCGACCCATACCCAACCTGAATGCCTTTTAGTTGGCGCCACGGTGGCACGCACGCAAACGCAAGCCGCACGAAGTTCACACGCGCTCGTAGAGCCATACCGTCTTGTCGCGTAAGTATTATTTAAGTTTTTTTGTGATTCAAAATGTTAAATAAACATACATAGTGATCAGTACACTTTTTTATTGTGTACAGTAATCTAGTATACGCAAAAAAGTGAAAAATACAAGGTTACTGTAACGACAGTGTCGACATCTTGTGACACTTCGTGCAACCGCATTCATGAACATGTTAGCTTACGCGTATTGTTTTTGAGGTGAAAATGAATAAAAAGGTTACCCATTTGTAATATTGTCACTGCGCAGTTTTTGCACCAGATGTATAATGCACAATGTTTCTGCAATAACAAAGTTGTGGTTGTCTGTTTCACTATGGCCACGCTAGATGGCGCCACCCATTCAGCTGGTCGGGTGCTGGCTTATACTTTTTAGTTTCTATCTTTCATGCCATTCTAGCTTTGGAAATGTGGCTGAAACCGTGTAATCGCTACTAGTGCTCGCTGTTTGGCTTATTTTAACTCGACGGCTAGAGTATCCGCAGTGCGGATACCGTGAGTTCTTGCGAAGGTGGACCGCGCGGACGCATGGCCCCATCGCCCCAGCGATCTTGCGACGCATCTGTTTGGGGTTTCGCGCATGCGTAATACCGCCGCCCCAACGTCCTGCAAACGCAAGCCGCTTGGGTCATCATCATCATCATCATCATCATCATCATCATCATCATCATCAGCCTGACTACGTCCACTGCAGGGCAAAGGCCTCTCCCATGTTCCGCCAGTTAACCCGGTCCTGTGCTTGCTGCTGCCAATTTATACCCGGAAACTTCTTAATCTCATCTGGCTACCTAACCTTCTGTCTCCCCCTAACCTGCTTGCTTTCTCTGGGAATCCAGTTAGTTACCCTTAATGACCAGCAATTATGCTGTCTACGCGCTACATGCCCGACTCATGTCCATTTCTTCTTCTTGATTTCAGCTATGATATCCTTAACCCCCGTTTGTTCCCTAATCCACTCTGCTCTCTTCTTGTCTCTTAAGGTTACACCTACCACTTTTCTTTCCATTGCTCGCTGCGTCGTCCTCAAATTAAGCTGAACCCTCTTTGTAAGTCTCCAGGTTTCTGCTCCGTAGCTAAGTACCGGCAAGATACAGCTGTTATATACCTTCCTCTTGAGGGATAGTGGCAATCTACCTGTCATAATTTGAGAGTGCTTGCCAAATGTGCTCCACCCCATTCTTATTCTTCTAGTTACTTCAATCTCGTGGTTCGGCTCCGCGGTTACTACCTGCCCTAAGTAGACATAGTCTTTGACAACTTGAAGTACACTATTACCTATCTCGAAGCGCTGCTCTTTTCCGAGGTTGTTGTATATTACTTTTGTTTTCTGCAGATTCATTCTAAGACCCACCTTTCTGCTCTCCTTCTCTAGCTCCGTAATCATGAGTTGCAATTCGTCCCCTGAGTTACTCAGCAATGCAATGTCATCGGCGAAGCGCAGGTTATAAAGGTACTCTCCATTAAACCTTATCTCTAACTGTTCCCATTTTAGGCTTCCGAAACCTCCTGTAAGCACGCGGTAAATAGCATTGGGGAGATTTTGTCGCCCTGCCTTACACCCTTCTTGATTGGTATTCTGTTGCTTTCTTTCTGAAGCACTATGGTAGCAGTTGACCCCTGTAAATTTCTTCCAGGATGTTTTATATACTTCATCGACGCCCTGATTCCGCAGAGTCTGCATGACGGCTGATATTTCTGCTGAATCAAACGCCTTCTCGTAATCTATGAAGGCTATGTACCGCTTGGGTACCCAGCACTAAAACTCCCTATTCTACAACGTCCCTTCACTCAACGCTTCACCTTGACTTGAGAAAGCAGATTGCAGCACCATCTCGGGGCATGGCAAGTCACTGCATGTCAGCAATAATCTTCTGTGATTCTTGAGCAGCGCAGCGTCATTTTCATCTGAGCGCTGGCCCAGTGCTCAGCTGTTTCAAGTGAGGAAGACAGTCGTGTCTCAGAGCGTTTGTGAATACGGGGGTTAGTTTTACGTTCACCAGCTGTATGCTAACGCGCGCATGCGCAGGCCGGGGCCGGCGCTTGCTATAAATAAACGAGTTTCGGGACGCGCCGCCCTTCGTCGGTTAGTTTGTGTGGTCGCTCCACGTCAGATGTCGCTGGTGAAAATGTATGCTAACGAATCCGCAAACACACTTACTGGCGTCCCTTCCAATAGCGTCAGCCAATGTGTTGGCGGAACCACAAGCGATTCCGAAGACTTTCGTCCGTGGACAAGGCCGCGCTGAGAAGAGCTCGCGATGCGGAACGCAAACGTCGGCGTTGGCGTTCCGTGAGCAAGGCCACGTACTCATACTCGTATACTCATAAACGGGAGTCGTCAGCGTCGAGCACTGCGTCGCTAGCGTCTGCGGAGTCGTACCTCACGCCCAACCTATTGCGTGCCACCGTGGAGAAGTACGTCGACGAAGCCGTGGAAGAATACCTGAAACAACGACCACAACGACGACCCTCCGTGATAGTGGCGACTTCAACGCGACGTCATCAAGAACAATTGGGTGGTCGACTACATGGAGTCGCGGCACTCGCTGAAACGAGCAACACACGGCGGCAAACATCATCGAGCCACGGTTCGCGTGACGTGCATGGACCACGTCTTTGCGAATTTCGACCTTCCACCGCTACGACCAGACCTGCTCACCCTGCACTTTACGGACCATAAAACTCTCTTGCTCAAAATACCCAAAGCGTCTCATCAATAAACATCGTCTTTCGCAGCATACGTGCGTGCGTCTTCACTCGTGTTCACTCGTGTTCACTCATAACACACACGGATGTCGCAAATTACAAACCACATTTATCGCAGCTCACCATATATGCCCCGCATGCTGACCAGTGTTCCCACTCGGGAAACTGCGGCCATTTTTTCAGGTTGAATTTTTCATGGGTGCATATGCTGAAAGGTAGCGACAACATAGCAAGCCACAGAGTGGTTCCACCAGCTGTGACAATTTCGCAATTCGTAATGAGCAAATATGAAAACGCAATGCAGATATCTGCAGTTAATTTTGCATGACTTGACACTATGCATTTCACGCCCACTTTTGCAGCCTATACTCATAAGTACATTTAAATGAGCGATACCGCTGCCTCATTGAAATTCACAGATCAAGCTTTCGCACATCTGGTAATAATAAAGGAAATAGTGTGATTTATAAAGCTTTCGCAAGTAATGCTAATATGAAATACTCTTTTTTTTGGAATTGCTGGGCACAAAGGCGAAATCATTATAGCTGCTTAAAATGAATGTTGCACTCTTTCCAGCACTATTCACGCAAAAGTATTGTATAGGTCGATTGAGTAGCTTAAATTAGCCGTGCCTTCGCTTGACCAGCGTAGGAATGCCGCGAACAAGAGTCACCACTCTCTAAGAAGGGGTAGTGAGATGTTTCGCAAAATAGCCATTTCACTCTTTTCTAGAGAGTCAAGGGACTCTCCAAGAGTGCGCCGACTCAGACCCGCCAAGAGAGTTATCGGGTTTCTCGGAAGAAAGTTGTATACGTGGCAAGTCAGAACCTTCCTAAAAGAGCCACGCATACTTTTTTAGGGTTCAACAATCATGGTTGTTGAACCCCAAGTTCACCACATCAATAACATAAGCGATCCGGATCGTCATATTGCTAGCGTTATCTCACTTTTTTTGCCCTAACATGTTAATATTCTTCCAGCCAGTCTTTGATATCAGGATTGTCAATTCTACCAAATATTTTAAGCCGCCGGGGTCGAAGCACACCGGGACACAAAGCATCATTGGAGGTGGGTATGAAATAGCGGCGAACACATGTCCTCTGTCATTGTGCGAACATGTGTGAAGCAAAGGTGCGGCACTCCAGGACAGTAAAAGGTAAGCCAAATTACATTCACCAAATAAAACAGTAGAACAAGCCTGATGTTTTTGGCAAAGTATGCACGTCGTGTGGCCATGGAGCACCAACGGACTTACTGGCGTTTTAAATTTCCAAAGCTCAGCAGGCAAACAGTAGTTTTTCTCCGGCATCCTAACGCGCGCAGCGTTACAAACATTTATTTAGTAGCCACGGGTGCAATTCGCTTTTCTTAGCTCTCTTCATAATTCGTTCACTGCCTCGGTGTAATGTAATAAGGTGAATTAGTAGTTACGGTGCTCATCCCACACAAAAGTAGCGTAATCGCTGCCGGCCATGACAGGTCACATTTCGAATGTTGCGAAATGCAACGACGTCAATGCACATCAAAGATTACCAGATGGGCGAAATTTCCGCAGCCCTCTACTACAGTGTCTTGATTAAATATATGGTGGTTTTGGGACCTAAACCCAAGGTAGTATTAACATTGTCCTTGCTAAGAACAACGTGTACTGTAAGTCCAGCAACAACCACAATTTTTGCAATGTGAACTTGTTTAAGCAGTGAAAAAGGGACTTCGGCCCTATGGCTGCATTTTACGGCTGATCTAGTAAACACAAAAACGCTCGAAATAGTTTATACGCATCAGAAAATTTTCAGCGTCGGCTTTTTCCTCATGCACTAGGCCTGATCATGTAAGTGTAAACCTCTGTGGTGCTACTTCGCTCAATTGTATGACGCACATTGAAGCAATGCATCTCATCTTCGTCTTATCTTTACGGGTTATGGCAGAGGCCACATAAAGTTTATGTCACCTAAAACTTCTTTTCTTGTTACTTTTTCCCCATTTCCACTTCCCCTGCATGGTTCAGCGTCATCCTTTTAAATATGTCCGCTATGGTTCAGGAGAAGCTTAATGTTTCTGTGCTGCATGTTTTGAGCCAGCTCAATATACTGCGCGTTGAGCTGTTCGTAAGTTTGAACAGGTCCGCTTTGCAGTCGGGTACCAAGCACTGCGCATTTTGACTGTCTGATGACAGAAGCATTTCTCGTTTCTCCGGTGGCCACATTGCGTTGTAACTGGGTTACGCTATGACGAGTGGCTATAAAACACCTATTCGACGTATTCGATCACCAGCGAAATTTCGATATCCTACGTCACAACATTCTGGTGGCAGGTTTTTTTTTGGTGAACAAATCTACCTACAGAGATCACGACTTTCTAAGTGGAGCTTTTACTATTGGGGACACAATTTATGTTAATAAAAATTGTGCCTTCATAAGGCCGGGGCAACGTTGGGATGATGGGCGTTTGCAATAAATCTCGTCTTTAATGTTTCAAAAGCCCGATATGCTTATGAGAGACGCCGTAGTGCAAGGCTCCAAGAAATTTAGACCATCTCAAGTTGTTTACGTAAGCGCATAAAAATACGTACGAGACCGTCTCTCATTTTGCCTCGATCGAAACAAGACCGTCGCGGCCGTGATTGAACTCGCGTCTGTCGGGTCGGTTGACGAGCACCACAACAACTACACCATCGGCGCGCTGTTAGTGAACGTTCTGTATGATATATTGATAAATAGTGCGCACCTTTTAACAAAGTACAATACGACAAGCACCAAGCCATGGCCGATGCTTATTAGAAGAAAATTAGCTCAGAACAGAGGAAACTGACTTGTGCTTGAGGCGTTATTCCTTCACGCTTTTTTCTTCTTGTGTTTAGTTTTATTTACCATAATAATCAAATTACTTGTGATTTACCATAATAATCAGATTACTTGTGTATACAGTGTACTACGAAGCAGTGAAACTAATTTAGCTGGGTGTTAGTACCGCATAAGTCCCACAGAACTTCCGAACGTGGCCCCAATTTCGATCGATAACTTGATTAAAGCTCCATGCATGCGGAGACAAGGGTGACCGTTCCAGTCCCATAGTTCCGGTAACACGCCCATCAAAGTGAGAAGTTTCCCTTCGTGCCCTAAATCGAGTAGGAGAGAGTACCAAAAAGGAAAAAAAAACATAAATAGGTTAAAAACAGATTCACAGCCAATGAACTTTAAGTATTTAACGAAAAACGTACTCTAGCCTTTGACATGCAACCACGCAGACAAAGAGCGCGTGAGCGCACGCGTCAACATAGTATACCTTCATTTCTACCGATCATTAAAGTGCCACAAAGCCTACTTTAAATGCAGTGAACGCTCGCTTCGATCAGGGGCAAGTTTATTATGCTTTTAGCACGTAAATTGCCAGCAGCGGAAGTAGACTCCTTCATGCAAAAGGAGTCAAGAAGAAACGCGTTTTCGGCATGGAGGGAGGTGCCCGTATTCTACGCGCCAAAGCCATGATACGATTATTGTCCACGATCGAAGCGAGTGTTTACTGCGTTTAAAGTAGGCTTAGCGGCACTGGTAAAGCCGATAAAAAGTAGGAATATGTTTGTATACAATGTGCACACGCGGGCGTTTGTGAGTGTGCGTGCGCTCACATTTCTTTGTCTGTGTAGTTGCACATCAAAGACCAAAGCGGACGTATTTGCTAATTGAAAACTTCCTAATTAACTCACCAACCTATTTTCCCATTTCCCAGACGGCAGAGTGTAAGAGCATACGACACGTGAACAGCCGATCCCCCGCTCTACAGCGCCGCGCCTTTCATGTATGGCTTGATTAATGTCCAGAACAGTGCTGTTTAGGCTTGTAGGCCTAATCCACAAAGGCGGTTATATTAGGTTGCAAATCAAGGCCAATGTTTTATCTTAATAAAGCAGTATTAGTCGCACATGATTTATTGTATATATTAGTTTCTCAAGTTTTACTTTTCACAGCAACGGAAATGAACCAAGCCTCGTCAATTACCATGGCCTTCGCGCTTAATGTTTCAAATGTTTACACGCGACACATCATCACGCTTCTTCTGCGCTAGTGGTCACAACATGAAAATACGTACATTTGAATGAGTGGTCTAAAATTACATACTGACAGGCAGACTAATCGTTGAAATTATTATACCACGTTATCGTGGAGCTCATCCAGTAGAGAGAGGGAAACGAGCGTCTGCGAAAACTTTCCTGTTGGCAACATACACACCACATCCGCGAAAACGAGTGCAATGTATACATTGCGCGCACGCTGCAGTCTAACGCCACCAAATGTTTTTAATGCAATGTGATATGACGCTGCTACATACTTATACCTAACAACATGCATCTTTAGTAGGAAGCACTACAGTAGTGTACCAAGCTGTTGCCATTGAAGCACTGCTGTTGCACATGTCGCTTGAGCTTGAGTATTTGAAATAAATACATGATTGTTAAATCCATAGAACTACCATTTTATGAGGGAAAAGATCAACAAGACAACCTTCTTGTGTCTCTGAAACGTTCACAAACTGCTGTGCAGACGCTCCTGTTACTGTGGGCCAGAGAGGAAGCCCTAAAAAGAAATGATATTTTGAGAATTAGGAGTTCTAATTAAGAGTTCTAATAATTTCTTCCTACGACTTCTGAAATGTCGGCAAACAAGTATAAAGGGCCGATGTTTTCTGACTTCTGGTAATGAAAGCTAAAGGGAGATGGTAACTAACCAAACCTGTGTAAATAAAAATGAAGAGGTAGAATCCGGCAACGACATTTTGTGTCGCACACTTTCAATTTGTGAAAGGGGCAGCATTCATAGTTCTAAGCGAAAAAAAGAGATGGTCATATTTTTGAACTGGTAATCTAATTTTCATGGAACTCTGAACAATAGATTATTTACGATATCGGGATTCAATGACAAAACTGGTATCAGGTACGATACCAGTTTTGGTATCTCGGGACCACCACGCGAAAGACCATCACGGGACCATCTCGGGACCATCGCGCGAAAGTTTAAGCCATTTTATTTATGCCTGAGTGACTTGGCACCAACACCAACTCCATTGTTCTCAAGTGCTTTTTTATTAAGCAACCGGAAGCATTCCAACGAGAAGACTTGAAAGAAGCTGAGGCTTTGGATCTACATACGCAAAGCGAATCAGTAGCAATAACAACTACCGAATCAGTAATTGAAGGTTTTCTATGGTCCAAAATATAGGCTAAAGCTCTGCTTGAAATATAGGATTGTAATGCGGGAGACGCACTGAGATTGACCAAGACATTGTCTCGGAGAAGATTCCTACGCCCGCTTTCTCTTCACACAAGGATGCATCCGAAGCAATTCCATTAAAATATCAATTGAAGTATATAGTTTTCTAATAAACATATAAATATCGGTTAGGTAGAAGGTTCGCAATTAATAGATTATATCATAAAATTCATTTTGCTTTTGCTGATCAGTTATTTCAAACACTACTGCGTATGTTAACGTTTAAAGGTTCTAGCTGCTCTTTAACATACAAATTTCGAGGTCTATGTGCACTAGACCAAGGTGCATTAAAGATTGATATCGCTTCGAAAATTCAAGCTTCCGGGGTCTTTGAAGTGCAATTTGAATTATGAAGACGCTTTTCTTTTTTTGCAAACCAAATGTTTCAGCACCCGCCTCCCATAACAAATTATTCTGACGCAGGAATTTATTGTGTGCGGTCCGCAGCCACAGAAACAAATGTAACACTAAGAGCGAAATACTTTCTCTGCTTAAAAGACACCTTGCGAAGCAAAAATGAAAAATAAAAAAATGCTTTTTTCATAGAATGTCAAGAAGTTGCGCCTTGAGCTAGAATGGAAAGACAAACAGGAAACGAAAATATATTGCGAAAACAAGTGAAAAAGATGTCGTGAAGAGAGAAACAAGGTTTGGCATGCTGTGTTTTTTTTTCTTTCTGGCTACTACTCCCTTCTCAAGCTTATTCCACCTTATCTACACCATTCACTTCTTATCCCCTCATGGAGGCTGCACATGTCTCGAGGGTGATTAATGGTGAACGTGACGCATTTTTCGCGATGGGCAATACCTACTGCTCGGCTGCAAGCGTTGATAATTCCGCCAAACGCAGAAGCTATGTGGGTTGTTTGTCTCAACCAACAAATACGACAATGACTACCACACCGTAGTGTACACGCAGTAGGGCTAATAAAAAAAGATGCAAGCAGGGTGGCATTAACGGCCTTCACTCTTGCTGCGCAGCTTTGCATCCCCTTTTCTAGTCTTCCGCCGAAGCCGGGCATTACAATAAGCGACGGATGCCAACTGCACAGTGATTCTGACTTAACGGAGCCGCTCTCTTTTACCGAAGCGCTTCCGCATACTGCGCTCTTTTGCTGACGCCGGTTATGGCATTATGAACGACTACATACATCCACTGTCGGCTCGTTTTTCCCACTCGACATCTGTTCTTTCTTTTTTTCTTTCTCGCTCTCACAGACTTCCCTCTCTTTTTTTAGGCTGTCGTGTTTACACGAGTGCGAGCTACATTTTTCTGCTCCATTCACCTTCTCGATCCCACAATCGCTTTCTAGCTCATTGGAATGTCATATGCTTTATGTAGACAAGAGTTTTAGAAAGGTAGCTCGCCCAATGCTACATTGTATGTGTTCGAAGCCTATGTTATCATTCAAGAAACGACCTTAGATAGGTCGAAAAAATGGCCCGTTAGGAGCATATCTCTAATGCATTGTGACAACAATTTTAGCTTGAGCTTCTGAATTTAGAGGCATGTTACACTTCGGAGAAGAGCGATGAGTATCGAAGTCAAGCCCATTTTAAAATAATTGCTCGGGCGCAGAATGAGCATAAGTCAATGAATATGCCTTTTTCTGGTTATGAATAGAGAGAAAGTGGTGTTTGTTTTAACCCCAAAGTTTATTTTCATGAGTCCGCGATAACCTCTTTACTGTGGTTTTGGTCACGGAAGTGTCGTTGGTTAACAGGTACGTAGGACGAACGGAACCCCGAAGAAAGGGGCGGTTCATTCAGATGACCTGGAAGTGTAACACACATTCTCTGGGTAAGCGACATTAGTGCCAGATACTACACTCCCTGCGCTACCGACGTTAATGCAGCGGGATCCACAAATGTATCTTCCATCCCTCACAACCATGGCATTTCACAGTGATTTTGAATGGAGGGGTGGTGTCGCCATCTCAGAGCAGTGAAGTCAAGCACTGCGTCATGAAGCTAACAAGATCTGACGTGAACCGCTTCGGTAGTTTAAGGATAACGAATCGTTTCCTCATAATTAAGTATAAAACACGTTTCATCCTATTAATGAAATCTATCCCCCCTCCCACTTAACAGTTGCATTGTTGGACTTCGAATTAATCTTGTTTGTTTCATGTTTTGTCGATAAAAAGTTATTGTATAGTTCTCCACACATAATACACCTACTTGCCAGTGAGGTATTTCTGGATAAAAATAAATAATAAAATGTAGTGCGTGTTTTTCCTTTCAAGTCAGGCTATCGCATGATGCCTTATTGCCTGGTCGTTGTAGCTTTTACATGCACCAACGGTGTTCATTTGCCATCTACTGCTTCTAATGCGACGTCACTGGCTAAAAAAACTGCCGCAAAATTGGGCACAGAAAAGTCATGATGTCGATGGGTGAATGCCCTGGGTTGAGCGCTTTAGTGCAGAGAGAGATCAGCTAGCGAAAAACAGAACGACTCTCTTGCTGGGCCCAGGCTTTGTTTCTCGTGCTCCTGAACCGCTATACGGTCGAACATGCATGAACGCAAGCCTGTGATGAATTTTTTTATCGCGGAAGCGGAAATGCTGTAGGCCCGTATGCTCCGATTTGGCTGCACGTTAAAGAACCCCAAGAATCGAAATTTTCGGAGCCCTCTACTACGGTGCCTCTCATAAATATATAATGGTTTTGGGACATTAAACTCCACATATCAATCAATCTATTTGTTATCGTGGAGGGTACAGCTTTCTGTTTTTCTCCTCAAACAATGGCGCTTCGAACGAATGCCTAATGAATGACAATACTTATTATGTTCATGATGATGCCATTTTCAGGCAGCATTCGTCATTGCTGTGTCCAGCTATATCTAAACAACTTCAGCTACCACATGTTTTATACCACGATCATGGACGTCTTCTGCTTGATGGAGACGTGCAACAAGGCGTCTACGTGGGTGCATCTAAGCTAAACGAGGCGGCGTCTGGTCAAATACTAGAAAACATTGTGCTGGCACTCTTACACCGATGTACCATCAAGAACAACCTACACCTCTGATGACACAACCCCTTTCATGTTGCACTGATGCCTAAGACGAAGGAATTCATTATTGTTTGTTTTTCTTTTCTTGCTTTCTCATGTAATAAATACTACAGCCATAATGCAATTATATATTCACGCATTGGTGTTAAAAGCTGGTTTCACTAAAATTCTGGTGTCGTCATTGGTGTCAGTGGTTGTCAGTAAAAATCATCCTTTTATGCGTGACCGAAAAATTGAGAACGATACAACCAACATGAATAAGTAATAAAAAAAACCTTGATCAGAGTGAGGATCAAACTATGGTTGTATTCATCCTAGTGGGGAAGGAACTCGGGTTGTTTGCGCGGCAAGCGAATGTTCTTCAACACGGCCACGCGTTCGCTTCCGAAAAATGTTTAAAAATCTTCCTATTCTTTGAAATGCAGTAGAAGTAGCTTTCTTGCTTCACAAACTCACGCGCCCTGTATAAATGCTCCACAATGCAACGTGATATAATGGAGTAATAGTGCATGGTACAAGCCTCTTTCACAATATAAAGTTTTCCCGCGCCAAACAAAACAAGCCTTTATTACCAACGGGTGTCAGTATATTTGATTACCGCAATGGCTCCGCAGTTGAAAGCCGGTACTTCACTACAAAAAGCACACACGCTATTGCACCTATTCCCTTAAAAAGACGTACAGTGGGAGCGTAGCGAATTCGAAAATGTTTCATGAAGTAAGTGTTTGAAATACGCAGTAGAAAGAGAATGTCGCTATCATGTTTAGCTCAGAAAGGCGAAGCTTCAAGGTTATCTAACTTTTAAAATTTTCGTTACCGAAAAGAATGACAGATTGCACGTACAGTGGGAATCGATGATATGCGAAGCATGATTGAGAAAGCTTGATATGGCACATCGAAATTAGCACAACGTTATGAGGTGGATGTGAAGTACGCCGCATATGACTTTAACGTTATAATTATCATGTGTACGCCTGACATTCGCGTTCATCGTCCATTCACGTCACGTAAGACAAAATTTGGTACATTTGAACCTAGCGAAGCGGCGGGGAGCATGCTATGAGCTTAGCATGTAATCATGCTTTACATGACACGCATATCGTGATTTTCATGTGTGGACATGTAATTTGCCTTCGTCATCTACTCACGTTTCGTAACATAGAGTTTAGAATATTTAAAGCTAGCGAAATGGCCGTGAGTGTACTATGAGGAAAGCATGAAGTCATGTTTTACATGACACGCATGTCATAATCGTCATGTTTGAACGTGTTATTTACCTTCGTCGTTTGTACGCATCATTGATATCTGGGATTAAACGTGCCAAAGCTCTCATATAATAAGAGAGGCGTTTCTTCGCATCATATAATACAAAATTTGGTATATGTGCAGCCAGCGAAATGACTGCGAGCGCATCATGAGCGCGGCATGTAGTCATGTTCTGACACGACACGCATCTTGTCGTTATTAAGTTTGCACCAGTCATATACCTTCGTCATCCATTCATGTCATGTAATGCCAAGTTTGGCATATATGAAGCTAGCGAAATGACCGCGAGCACACAATGAGTGTGGCGTGCAGTAATGACTTATATGACAGGCATGTCATGACTTCCACGTGAAGCTCTGTCACTGATGTTCATCATGCAGTCATACACACTATTCCAGTTTTGGAATATGTTTAGTGAACGATGCAGGAGAAAAAAGACCGTGACATGTAAATCAGTACAATTATGACATATATGTCACGATTTTTATTTTATGACTACTCACTTATGCTCGACATAGTTTTGTTATGCCACCCAAATTAGGTATAGATCCCACTATTTGAACGTACAGGAAAGCTAAATGTCGCAGGCGGCACGATAGATAGATAGCTAGATAGATAGATAGATAGATAGATAGATAGATAGATAGATAGATAGATAGATAGACGGATAGATAGACAGGCAGACAGACAGACAGACAGACAGACAGACTAGATAGATAGATAGATAGATAGATAGATAGATAGATAGATAGATAGATAGATAGATAGATAGATAGATAGATAGATAGATAGATAGATAGATAGATACGGTCTAAGTGGCGGAAGTTTGAAAAATAATTCCTTTTATTACTGCTTTCCGCTGAACCATCAAAAACTTGTTATATGCAGAAAGCTACCATAGGTCCTGCCACTACAGCTACTTCTGCTGCCACTGTCACTGCTATAGCAACCTTTGATTTCAGGGCTATTGCCACTCTACGTGTTGTTTCTTATGTGCTGTTTGATGTAAAGCTGCATTAGGTGTCATACGTGCGATTTAGATAAAGTAGTTAAACTGCACCTACGTACGTGTTTCCAGCACTCTAATGAGCGTGGGTCGAGAGTAATGAAACCTGCGCCCAAGGGTTGCAAATAGTTTGGCTCACCGCCAAGTAAATTCAGTGGTTTCTAAGTACAGACTTTACACGTCGAAGTACAGAAAAATCAGCCACAAACGTAATGACTCACGTACGTAAGCTGTATAATGCCTAATACTGCAGTTTACGTTGATTTGGAGCACTGGACACGCAATATCTGTGAAGTCATCGGCACATCTCTAAGCGAGTGGAGTCTTCTGTTACCGTGGAGGCGCAAGCTTTTCGTCTTGTCACTTTGCATTCACAAAAAGATTATTATCAGGAGTGGCCTCTTCATTTGTAGCTTGTGAAACTAAATAACTTCGACGACATGCACTCTCTCTCTCTCTTTATCTCCCTCTGTCTGCGCCCTCCTCTTCATCATCTGCTTCACCACCCGAACATCTGTGCTAAGTGCGCCCCGCATTCCGCTGCACTGATTCATTCAAGCGTGTGATGCAGCAACTTGGATGAGAGGGAGAGAATTCGTACAGAGATAGAAAAGAGAAACACATTTTCGTTCAAAAATTTTTTCGAGGAGGTGGAATGCTAACCCAGAATCAAAGATAACATCATGGCCATGTCGGACTATGCAGGCATGCCAGGCTAGTGGCCTTACATACTATAGTATAGCGAAGCTATCACCTTTCGTAGTATAGTATAGCAAGGTTAAGAAATATAGTGCACCAAAGCACGTGACCAAGAATACTAGTATGTCGGGACTCATTGCTCAGTGGCGGGACGCCTTAAACTATTCGGCCACTGATGCATGCGTCTCACAGAATACTAATGGCAAGCTATTTATATATATATATCAATTATTACTAATTTTACGCAAAGCTTTGAAGCTCAGCTTCACAGCGGCTAGTAAAATGTCACTTGTGGCATGGTGATAACGACCATAGGACGTCCTTTAAAAGGCATCGCCCTGCCAGTCTTTTCGCGTAGTGAGAAAGTGCGGCATCGCCCCGGTTCTTTAATTTACAGTATATGGTCACCCGAGCTCAAGCGCTATATATGTTCTGAGAGATTCAACAGACAGCTATGAGCTTTTTGCATGTTCAGCCTTCATCGAAATGCTCACGTTGAAGCCATAAACCGGACGCAGGTCACTCCACTAGCTGCTGCAGCCATGCTTGGTATGAGTGAGTGAGTGAGTGAGTGAGCGAGAAAGCAAGCTAGAAAGTAAGCGAATGAAATAACATTGTTCGGAACACAACATAAGTGAGCTGCCAGCCTTTATTTTTACGGACTTGCAAATTGTTGCTATCGTAGTAACTGCGTTGTCATAGGTTGCGGTAGTCGCAGGTTGTGTTACCAAATTATGTTTAGTTTTAAAAAGTACCGAATAACGAAGTGCCCTTCTCGTCTCTCCTAAGATGATTATAAGACAAAATTAACGTGTCTTTGAAGTGCGTTGATGCCCGTTGTTACCGATCAGTGCGACAAATAATAAAGCGACAAGACAAACAATTGGTCGGTTAACTTTAGTATAAGTGCTGCTCTATTTTAGATGCGAAGCAGCTAATGGCGAAGCTCAACTAAGTGTGCGTAACCACTCTTATTGCGCATGCGGGACAGCTTGCCCAAGCACTGCAAGAAGGCGCTTATGTGCCGGCGCATTCCGGCATTTGTAAGTGACTTGGTAAGACGCTGTGGCCTGTCCCCTTTACATTCCCAATGACGTGATGGCATCTGGGGAATGAGGTTCCCTAGACGCGCGATGAAGGACCAGGTTGTTACCTAGTCAGGAATACGCTGGCACGCATCAGCACATTTAGGCCTGCCTACGTGGCTGTGTGAGAGCCTTTCCTCCTTTCACTCTCTCAGCAATCACGTGACAGCGTCGCGCATTAAAGTTTTGCAGACGTCCGATGAACGCACGTGCTCCCGGATGCTGTGGCTGAAGTTGCGGCGCACGAATAAGTGAGTCAATAAACTTTCAGTAGGTTCAGCAAAATACGATAGAACGGACACCTGGCTGATCTCACAATTAGACAGAGAGCTTTTGCCTGCCGGCGTGATCACGGCAACGCTGTATGGTTAGCTTTTGGTCTTCATGGGCGCTACTTCGCAGGAGCGCATCCCTTTCTTTCTGCATAAAACCTAACGACACACATTTCCAGAGCATATGAGACGAAGTAGTAGCCTCACCACAGGCTGCGCAAGAGCTACTTGGGTAAGTGTTTTCAAT
Source organism: Rhipicephalus annulatus (assembly GCA_013436015.1). NCBI lineage: Eukaryota > Metazoa > Arthropoda > Arachnida > Ixodida > Ixodidae > Rhipicephalus > Rhipicephalus annulatus. The sequence continues at coordinate 8,825 of WOVY01010691.1, read as the reverse complement.
ATTGACGCATGCCAATGCTTAAAGAAAGAGCCGCTGTGGCTCATACTCATTTTGGCTGTGAAGAAAAAGAGAACATTTTGTTCCTCTTGCTCCAGTCAATACCTGACAACCGTCAAAGACCTCGCGTGTGGTATGAATAGGCGCCGACCAAGCTTCTGCTGCTGAAGTAAAGCTGCTAAGCTGAGACTTTGATTGGTGATTTATGCGAGTCTTGGGTGAATTTCACCGGTGCTAATTTCTGAGCGGTATCAATTACTATCGTTTAGACAACTGCGACCAGTGCCGATGACTAACTCGTCTCCTGGCCAAGGGCACAGCCCTTGGTCAGCCTTTTTACCTACCTATGAACTGCCATTTGAACACTTTTTTTCGCAATGGTCTTCACAGCATCGCTGTTACGCTGGTGCCTTCTTCGAGTGGGGGATTTATCAGGCTAAACAACCAAAACTGTCTAAGCGGAGCTCCAGGCTATGATATCGCATTTTCAATTGATAAGCGACGTTCGACAGTTTGGAAGAGGTGGTGTGGTAAGTACACCGTCAGATACATCATGTGTTGAAGACCTCCTAAAGTGCAAGGCATTTGCGCAAGTTCCGGTGAGTGCATTCATTCCACCTCATTTGGCATGTACGAAGGGAATCATTCGAGGAGTTGATTTCTGATTGTCACCAACTGAGACTCTGTAAAAGCTGTCGGATGCTGGTGCATAGCCGTATACCGGTGTAAGTGCGTTGTGAATTGGAAGAAAGTTCCCACAGATTCGGTTACATTTCATATCATTTTCATTTCATTTATTTACTCTCAAGGCACTGGGCATTACAGAGAGGAGTGGGACAACAAATATTAATAAGAAGTAAAACAAAAGAGCAGCATTAAAATAAATTATAATGCACTTTCAGAAATGATTGATTTGAAAGCGTTGGCGTCTGTGATTGATGTGATAGATGCGGGAAGGTGGTTCTAGTCGGTACGTGTTCAAGGGATAAAAGAGTTGAAGTGCTGGTTCGTACGGCAGAAGAGAACCCCAACCTTATATTGATAGTCATTGCGTGCTGATATATAGGCTGGAGGAAGAAATAGTGAATTGGAGAGGGTTTCGTTGGTGTGATAGATCTTATGAAAGAGACAGAGACGTGAATTTTTGCGTCGTACTGAGAAGGTATGCAAATTGAGTTGAGCCTTCATTATTGCGACACTTGCAGTTCGAGAATAATTGGACAATATGAAACGTGCTGAGCGATTCTGAATTGATTCAATGTTGTCTATGAGTAAGTGAATATTAGGATCCCAGATAGACGACGCATAATCGAGTTTTGGCCGCACTAATGATTTATACAGGAAAAGCTTTAGGTTAATTGGAGCGAGAGAAAAATTTCGACGTAAATAGCCAAGAGTTCAATTAGCTTTGCATGTTATGTAGTCAACGTGAGCCTGCCATGACAGACTGTCAGAAATGTTAACACCGAGGTACTTGTAAGAAGAAACGTTGTTTAGGGGAGTGTTATTAGGTGGGTACGAGAGGGACGCAACTTTTGAAGGGTTACGAGCTATCCTTATTGATTTGCATTTATTTGTGCTAAGGTTCATTAGCCAATTATTACACCACGAAGAAATATTGTCCAGGACAGATTGCAAGGTGTCAGTGCCATTAGAGGTCGAAATTTTGCGGTAAATAACACAATAATCAGCAAATAACCTAATGGAGGAGGAAATGTTATGAGGCAAATCATAATTATAGCTGAAAAATAGTAAGGGGCCCAAAACAGAGCCTTGTGGCACACCTGAGGTTACGGCAGTAACAGTAGAGTTACAATGATTAGCAGTCACAAATAGTCTGCGGTTTTGTAAGAAGCGCTTGATCCATTTTAAGATGTGTGGGTCAAGATTTAGTTTACACAACTTTAAAGTAGTAATTCATGACAAATTGTGTCAAATGCTTTAGAAAAGTCAATAAACACGCAATCAATGGAAGAACCACCGATTGATAGCAGGAAACAAATCATTAGTGAAGCATAAGTGCTGAGTTTCACACGAGTAAATTTTTCTAAAACCATGTTGAAAGTTAATAAAAAAGAATTATTCTCAAGAAAGTTGACTAAGTTGCAGTAAATAACATGTTCTAATAGCTTACATGGCACACTAGTTAGTAAGATGGGTTTATAAATGTGGGGATTGTTGGTGTTACCTGAATTGTGAAGAGGAACCAGATTCCCCACTATTCAGACGTTTGGCAGTGCACTCGATTCCAAAGAGTGAAAAAATTCTGGACAGTATTAAGAACGAAAACAATGCGGTGTTTTTAATAAAGTTGGCATTAATTCTGTCAGCTCCGGGGGAAGAAGAAGGTTTGAAATTTTCAAATAATTTCCTTATGCCCTCCCAATCAAGGTGTACCGGCTCCATGGGATCGTAGTTGTGAGTAGACAAGTTAGGAACAGTGGTAGGCGCCAGGTTTACAAATGATGATGTGAATGCGGTGTTTTTAATAAAGTTGGCGTTAATTCCTTCAGCTCCGGGGGAAGAAGAAGGCTTGAAATTTTCAAATAATTTCCTTATGCCCTCCCAATCAAGGTGTACTGGCTCCATGGGATCGTAGTTCTGAGTAGACAAGTTAGGAACAGTGGTAAGCGCCAGGTTTACAAATGATGATGTGAATACACTGGTAAAAGCTAGTCATCAATTTTCTCTTGGAATAAAAGATTCACTCCCTGAAACTAGGTCGATTTGTTTTTTGTTACTTCCACCAATTACCTGCTTAAATCTACGAGGATTGGTTACTAACAAAGAAGGCAACGTTTGTTCAAAAGATGAGTGCTTGGCAAGTGAGAGAGTGCGTGCGTGCTCGTCGGCTACACTACGATAATAATTCCATCTTTTGACTGTTGCCCGAGAGCTTTGCACTTTGAAAGATGCGCTTCTTTTTATTGAGTAGCCGCCTTAAAGTAGGCGTGAACCAAGCAGACCAATTGTTATCGGTTATTTTACGGCGCGGTATGAAGCCGTCGGTAATTTCTTCGATTTTAGCTCTAAAACGTAGGCAGTTTTCGTTTACCGAGTGTTCAGAAAAGCTAGAAAATAATTCTTGTGTCAATGTCTCCAGTTCAGCATTCATTAACGCGTAGTCGGCTCCCCCATAATCTCTGATTATTTTTGTAGATTTACTAATTTTTGATGGCGTGTTTGATACGAGAAAGTGAATGGCACAGTGATCGCTGAGACCTGGCATGACTGACAGAACTTGATCAGATCAGGGTTATTTGTGAACACCAAGTCTAATATGGTAGAACTAGTAGACGTGATACGGGTTGGGGAGTTAACGAACTGGCTAAGGTTAAACTTTTAGCATGTATTGATATAAGAGGTGGATTCACGAATTACTAGAGCCAGGTAAGGTACAAGGCAAATTCCAATGGATGTCGGGAAAATTAAAATCTTCTAAAAGAATAATATGCGAGGAGAAAAAACAAATATAAAGCTTGTTTAGGGCATCGTACAAATCTGAAGAAAAAACCAGCAGGTACAGTTAGGAGGCCGTTAGCACGCAAAAACGAGAGCGTCTTTATTGTGTAAGCGAACACTAACGCACACTACTTCTAGAGGGCAAGCGAGAGCTACGTGCGATGAAACCAGATCACCTGCAACAGCTATGAGGACACCGCCTCCGGAACGCGATCCACGATCGCATCGATAAAACTTGTATTTTTTTCGCAATTTAGAATTTCGGAGCTGTCTACTTTGGCGGAAAGTCGCTTCTCTGTCAATACGACGACGTTTGCAAGACAGGTGTCCATTAGAGATGACAGAGCGTCTCGTTTGCCTATTACACTTCTCACATTACCAAACAGAAAGGAACAATTTTGTTTGACGGTACCACGTTGTGGATTTGTTTTTTGCTACGAATACGCTTGGACCGACGAGCTAGGAGGACATAGGTTAGTGTCGTTATCACCAACTGGAACAACAGACAAGACACGATAAGTGACTGGGCAGTACACGTAACTTTTCTTGTTAATAACAACCTTGTTGTATTTTACTGAATACTTTTGACCACTGACTTTAACGAAATCAGTTCGTTTTTTCCTGGTTGTCCGAGTGGCTTTACAGAAAGCTTTGTTAATGTACCGCGCAGAAAACTTTGTTCGTACCACGCAACTTTGCTTATTGGGAAAAGATGTTATCTCTAACTTTGAATGATACAAACCGTAAGACAACAGGGCGGCACTTGTTTGGTACAAATGCTCCTAGTCTGTGGGCTCAAGATATCGCGTGATCTGAAAGCTGCACCTCGAAAGAACTTGAAAGAATTGCCCTAACCTTTTCTTCTGTGTCTGACCATGTTTCGGCTGCAGCATCAGAAATTCCGTGGAAGATTAAGTTGTCTCGTCGCGATCGGTCTTCGTAGTCGTCAAGTCGCGCGCGAAGAGCAGCATTCTCACTACAAACCGCTGACGCAATCCAAACTGAACAAGCCAAACGCGATCCCTTGGATACGTTTTCAAACGCGTTCACCTTTTCTTCAAGTTTGCTAAATGTGTTGTAAGGTCGAACACTCTGTTATCAAGAATTTTTTGTTATTTTTGACTATTTTAATGGATGCTGGAAGATTGTCGTGCCGCTCATCGAGGTGCTCCGTTAGACGACCTATAGCTAATAGGTCTGCATTATCTTGTACTTTGGGGTCTGGCTTTGGGGAACCAGGATTCAGTTCCAACGTCACCTCCTAACAAAAGCAATTTCACAACATGAACACACTCACCAGCAGTGACAATTAAAACGTGTGGGAATGGGAATAGCAGCAAACATACGTTAATACATCTTCTACAGTGAATAGAATAACAATCAACCTGGGCAAAAAGACAGAAGTGGTTCTTAGAAACCATTGTCGCTGATGCCATCCTATGCCCACTGAACGGGTGATGCTTCGAGTTCGAGCTTATGTAGTCCACCATTGTCGCTGTCGATGTCGTTGCAGCCTTCCTCAAACGCTCCGGTGTCACATCACCCAGTGGATGAGGGGTCCCCAGGAAATCAGCGCCAATATTGCTGCAAGCCTCCCGAAGAGGGCTCATGCCAGACTTGCGTATGTGCGCGGCACAATCCACGCAGACAGGGACGCACGTTTCGATGACGAGGGACAACTGGGTGAAAAGACAGAAGTGATTTTGCGCGACTATTGTCGCTGCTGCCATTCCCATTGCCACTTTTGACGGCACTTCTTGCCCATCCGAGTTGAAAATATAGCCACTCATCTTTCGTGTAGAACGCCTAGGTTCTCGTCCTCTTCAGTGCCAGAACTGCTGGCGTTTGGCCAGAGCCTAGGGAGTTGAACATCAGGTTCCCGATGCTGAGCCTGTGGTGATAATAATCCCTCAAATAAATGCACTTCTGAGATAAAAAAGTGCTGTCTATGTGCAGGATACCATGCAGCTGATTACATGAATTGCCAGGCAAGGTCAAACGAAATCCAACTGCTAGAAATAATGGATAGGCGAAAATGTCCACGATGAGAAGGCATTGCTGTTGTCAAAGATCGGACTTTCGGTTATGCTGGTGTTGCTTCGAGGCAATAGTCAATAAATGAGGTCAAACTTTTGCAACTTGTTGAGTCAGCAGTTGAAAAAGCAATGTCGAAGGCGTTATATCAGGTAATAACTTCTGTAACTGAGTGTGTCTCGCAAGTGTTTTACTCACAGATGACACGACTACTTTCCGAAGCTGTAGCACCAATGACCAGTCTGACGTCTTGCGTAACAACAGCAGCCGCCACGGAGGTGTCTCATTCAGCACCGCAGCAGGAAACGTCAGGTACACCCAAAGCCTGCTGCACCGGAACCTTCCACCTCGAATGTAGTAGAATTTCAGGATGAGATGGAAATCAGCCATGATGGCAGGCGCCAGAAGTGAACTGGATTCCCAGTAAAGTTTACGTGCCTCAATTCAAAAACCAAAAAGGGTGATTTGCTGCCGCCCGCATTCCAAAAAAGGCATTTTGGGAAACAGTCGTTGCCGAAGTGTTTCACGCATCACCATATGTACTTGAAAAGTTCTGCAAAGGAACTGTCGTTTTTTTGTTTTTCCGCTTCAACAGATTTACTTTGTTTAATTAGTCAGGTAAATCTCGACATAGTAACAATGCAAGAAACCTGGCTTGCGTCCAATAAAATTATCATTTTAAAAATTTTCGAATATTTGGGTGAGATCGCCCTTCACTAGGGGGTGGTATAATCATATTATTATTGAACCAATTTGCCACACAGCGAGCCTGGCTTTTCGTTTATGTCCTCTGAGTGTGAAATTTTGGCAATCGGCATAAACATGCCAGGATGCCGCCCTTTCTCCATAAAAATGCATATTTTCCCTCAGGCGTACACAATACACAACAATTGAATTGTGGTCTAAGGTAGCTGCAAAAAGGAAATAATTCTCACTGGTGATTTCAAATCCCATCACGTGTCATGAGGTTTTAGAACAGACTCTGCTGGTACTCTTCTGTGGGACTGTATTACGAATTAAAATTTTTCCTCCCTAGACATGAAGCAGCCTACGTTTGTTCGTGGTCGAGCACGATCAGTATTAGATCTCACATTCTCTAGCACAGGTGTTTCGCTGAAGTCCTGGATAACAGTTGATTTCGCTTCAAACAGTGATCACCTTCCAGTATACTTTAAAATTGGGTTTCTAATTAGATCATTTGAAAGAAAATCTAAAATACTGAATTACAAAAAGTTTAAAGACTGTTTTCGCGCTAACATTAAGGTAGCATCCGGTGATAGAAATGTGTTCCTCGGTAAGAATGTTCTTTCTGCTTTAAAAATAATAAAAAACACTTCGAAATTCATGATTACGTCGGCGTAAATCAAGAGTGCTCCACCCAGTCGATGGTGGAACCCTTAGTGTACGTGGAACGACAGAAGGAGAAAAACGGCATGGAAACGTCTCAGTATGAAATCAGAGCCCACAAAATAGTAAAGATTATGAACTCATTGCGGCAACATTTAAACGTACAGTATCACGTGCGAAAAAAGAATATCATAAGAATAACTTTGTCTACCTATTTAAGCCCAAAATAATCGAGCACTGTTCAATTTCCTACGTTGTACAAAGAAAATTACAATGCCAAGAAGAGTGGACTCAGTGGTTTACACTTCGCAAGAATTACAGGAAGCACCTAATCAATTAGCTCAAGGGTTGAAAAATAGATTCACAACGCACCTTCAGCCATCGGTTTATACACCAGTCATTTTTGAGTACATAGCAGTATCAATTTCTCAATTAGATCAGGTTATGGTAAGTTTGCCAAACGCAGCACCTGGGACTGATCTGATTACAAACTCAATGCTAAAAATAATATATCAGGAATTCCCCAATGATCTGTAAGCCTAATAAACTACTTTCTTAAGGCGGCATATGTAGCGGATGAGTGGAAGATTGCTAAAATCATAGCACTGCTTAAAAAACAAGGGGCTGGATTGAATGTCGACAATATAGGACCCATAGCATTAACACCAAATGTAGTGAAACTTATTGAAAGGGTCCTTCATGGTCGTATGCTACGATTTATAAATGACCAACAGCTGTTGAGCCCCAGCCAAATTGGCTTTAGATCTGGACATTCAATCTGGAATGCGCATGCAGACATCGAAAGTAGGGTTCACATTGCCCGGCATAAAAAACAAATTTGATTACCGTAGACACAGTAAAGCATACGATAGTGTCAAAAATTTGGTGTAAATAATTGGTTTACAGTGCCATGGACTTCCTTCTAATATTGTAGCTTAAGTGACAGAATGTTTAAAGAAAAGGAAGTTTTAATGCGTTAAAGATTGCTTTTCTTCTTGCAAGCACAAGCAGACCCGAGGCGTGCCACAGCGATCAGTACTTTCACCAGCATTATTCTACATCTTGATGTGTAGTATTCCTATTCGATCAGGGGTGCAGACATATGTTTATGTAGACGACATCGTTTTTTTCGGTATGGCTGCTGACATACATCGCCTTTACAAAACTTCGCAGTCGTACTTGAGTGATCTCGAGAAGTGGCTAGATGAACTGCAGTTAAGTCTTAATACCAATAAATGGGCTATTCTGGTTTTTCCGGTGAACAATCTGGTGAGAATATCTTTCACTTACAAGCGGCAGGATACCCAATTTGTCTCTCCATAATTCGCGACAAATCAGCGTTGCCCGAGGAATCATTCGGCCTAGCAACAGACATGCTTATTTCCTAGTCATGAGCTTCAGCGACGAATATCGCCACCTTACGAGACACACTGGCATTGCACATTTGGAAGAACTTGCTGAACCCAAGATTTGTGCACGTTAGCCTTACTTTCGTTGAAAAACCACCCTGACAAGGCCTTCGCGAACACTCTGGACGTGAACGAGTGTCTACCTTCGGCACAACGAGAAAGCTTTTTGCGTATACTCCGCTCTTCAAGACTTCTTAGCTACTACGTCAAAGGTTCACCAGACGCCACTTGCCCAGCATCATATCATTACGGAACCCACCAAGAGACCTACCCGACAATATGCCTATGGGGTGTCGCAAAAGAAAAAAGACGCTATACGTGACCAACTCCAACGGTAGCTTGAGGATGACGTCATCCAGCCATCGACCAGTATACCTGGGCTTCGCCAGTCGTGTTAGTAAAGAATAAGGATGGTACGTTGCGCTTTTGCGTTTATAACCGAAAATAAACAAGGTCACTAAGAAGAACATTTATCTCCTACCCTGCATAGATGACTCTCTGGACCGTATACACAATGCTAAGTATTTTTCGTTCATGGGCTTGCGTAGCGGCTACTGGCAAATCGCAGTGGACGAG
>WOVY01010689.1:0-149312 GCA_013436015.1 Rhipicephalus annulatus | reverse complement strand
ACAGCAGGATTTAGAACGGCTACTCAACAATTGACCACATTCATTCATCATATCAATCAGGTAATAGAGAAATGCTCAGAGATAACCAACCACTATACATACCTTCATAGATTACGAGAAGGCGTTTGATTCAGTAGAAATATCAGCCGTCATGCAGACACTGCGGAATCAGGGCGTAGATGAAATATATATAAACATTCTGGAAGAAATCTACAGGGGATCAACTGCTACCATAGTGCTTCATAAAAAAGCAACAGAATACCAATAAAGAAGGGTGTAAGGCAGGGGGACACACTCCCCAATGCTATTCACTGCGTGCTTACAGGACGTTTTCAGAAGCCTAGAATGGGAACAGTTAGGGATAAGAGTTAATGGAGAGTACCTCAGTAACCTGCGCTTCGCCGATGACATTGCATTGCTGAGTAACTCAGGGGACGAATTGCAACTCATGATTACGGAGTTAGACAAGGAGAGCAGAAGGGGGGTCTTAAAATTAATCTGCAGAAAACGAAAGTAATGTACAACAACCTCGGAAAGGAGCAGCGCTTTGCGATAGGTAATAGTGCACTTGAAGTTGTAAAAGACTATGTCTACTTAGGGCAGGTAATAACCGCAGAGCCTAACCACGAGATTGAAGTAACTAGAAGAATAAGAATGGGGTGGAGCACATTCGGCAGCACTCTCAAATTATGACAAGTAGATTGCCACTGTCCCTCAAGAGGAAGGTATATAACAGCTGTATCTTGCCGGTACTTGCTACGGAGCAGAAACCTGGAGACTCACAAAGGGGTTCAACTTAAATTGAGGACGACGCAGCGAGCAATGGAAAGAAAATGGTAGGTGTAACCTTAAGAGACAAGAAGAGAGCAGAGTGGATTAGGGGACAAACGGGAGTTAAGGATATCATAGCTGCAATAAAGAAGAGGAAATGGACATGGGCCGGGCATGTAGCACGTAGACAGGATAACCGCTGGTCATTAAGGGTCACCAACTGGATTCCCAGAGAAGGGAAGCGGGTAGGGGGAGACAGAAGGTTAGGTGGGCAGATGAGATTAAGAAGTTTGCGGGTATAAATTGGCAACAGCAAGCACAGGACCGGGTTAACTGGCGGAACATGGAGAGGCCTTTGTCCTGCAGTGGACGTAGACAGGCTGCTGATTATGATGATGATGACTTTTCAGCATCTTCTAGGTAATTAGAGTACAATTATTTCTCAGAAACAAAACAAATGTTTCAAGTAAAAAAGTCATCACAACGGTAACTTCAGACCAGAAGGCTCTTTTCGAGGCATTCGAAACATTATGGAGAGTATACTTGGATAAGCTTTGCCACACCCAAATTAGCCATCTGTTTGTTAATATTACGTAAGTATATCACAGTGATTTGTTCGGCTTTTAGGCTAATCACAAATATATGCAGCCTTACAAAGCATAAAACACAGAACAATCAAACGTCAGAACACACTCACGTGGCAATCAATAAATGGCAGTAAGTTAGGAATGTGATATCACATAAATTACGAATGTGACAATATACCATCAGTGCACTAGGAGATAGCTGGTTGACAGACCAAACTGCAGTACTTAGCATCCATCATTGAAAGCAACACTACAGCTCACACCAGCAGTACATTATTGTAAACGCTTGGCTGTTGAACTGAAGGCCGCGAAATCGAAGCCCGGCTGTGGTGCCGCAATTTTCATAGATAAAGATAGGCTTGAGTCGAAATTTTTTCATCGAAAGAGAAGGACTGGAGAAAGCAATAGGTGCCTTCCCAGGCGGTCAAATTTTCTGAAGTCTTTCACTATGGCACCCCTGATATCACATATAGTGGTTTTGAACACGTCAAACCCACAATTAGAATTCGTATTAAAGATTACGCAAAATGAGGCAAGCAAAAATCAGTATGTAGTTTAAAAATGTCACCATTAACCTTTTAACTATGCACGTAAGTTACAATATTCCAGAATGCCTTCTGTCAGTTATCATTAAACAGTCAAACATGGTTAAGTATCACTAACGTATCACACAGAGATATCGGCAAAGTTAGGTTGATTAAGCTGACTGTAGGAAATCACTAGATTGCACTTATGACATTCAATTCCACAGACAATGAACTAATGTTACAAAACCCATAAAATAAAATATTTAGCCAGTTTTAGAATGAAAATTATCATTCATATACTACTACAGCCTCATCGCAAAGCAAGAAGTTCAATTTAAAAGTGACTAATTGCACAAGAACACAAAAATTCAAACATGACGAACAAGACTTGACTGCATGTGCTTAGTTAGTAGATAAAATATAGATTATATATAATATAATGATATATATATATATATATATAATGTATATATAGATATATATATATAGATATATATATATATTATATATATAATATATATATATATATATATATATATATGTGTGTGTGTGTGTGTATGCTGTAAATAACGAGCAGCGCTGACACATTGAGAGGTGTGCTTTGTACTTGCAATAAAATTCGCCCTAAGAATATAAAACCGCCTTTTTAAATCAGTGATGTGTTCAGGGGGACTCTAAGTAAGACAATAATGCTATCCGCTACCTAATAAATTAAGAATAACAAAATTTTGGTGGCTACAATAAGTGGGTATGCTTGCACAGAAAAGTTTGTGGCAGTTGTGTTTCTACACAATCTCGCTTGAAAAAATTCTTCGAGCATGTCTATGCTACGAGATATCCAGCTCCGAAGTTCAATTGTGCTATTCATGATTACGCATGCAAGGCAGTGAGGATCAGCAAACTATTACCCCCTGGTGGTACGAGCAGTAACTGCAAGCAATACCAGCCGGTAGTAAAAGGGTAACCATTATAATGTTTGCCTATGGCTTCAACCCATGGTCAGATTATATGCGGCTCATCAAGGAGTAGTATAGCTGTGTGCTAGTGCTCACTGTCCTGCATGCATAATGATGCCAGCCGCAACTAAACTTACTTGCAGGATATCTAAGCACAGGCATGCAAACTTTTTTGGATCTATGCAGAAATGTGACTGGCTCAAATTTTTAATACATTCATAGGAGCCAGCTGCAGTCTTTAATAAGTCCAATATTGCATCTTATACAACGGCACGGCTGACAGTAATAAGTATTGTTGCACATTGTGTCCCCCTGAACACATAGCTATCTGAAAAGGTGGCTTTTACACACATAACTTACAGCACCGACTTCTTCAAAGAAAAAAAAAGGGGGGGGGGGGCAGGGGCTTAGTTTTGAACATCCTGAGTATGCGAGCTACTTGAAAAAAGCAACCAGGTGGCTCAGTGAAGTTCCCTTTCCATAAGAAACAGAAGCCATGCGCAGCTGTTGTACATCTGCAGCCCACGTTAAAGAACCCCAGGCGGCTCCGGTGGAAATTTCCGGAGCCCTCCGCTACGGCGTCTCTCATAATCATATGGTGGTTTTAGGACGTTAAACCCCCCATATCAATCAAGAAACTGATCGTAAATGTCACGGTCATGATGCATTGCTACACTTTACCAAGGACGCTGTGAGATGACAGTAGTAGATATAAAATGCGTATATTTCATAGCTCAAAGCATCTCTGTCATCGTGGCCCAGTGAAAAATAAAAAAAAAGTACATGGCCCAGCCCAGTGGATAGCGTGCCCAGCATGTGTTGTCGCGCGCCCTGGGGTCATGGGTTCGGCTCCCGTTGATGGAACTTTTTTCTTTGTCTGATCGTGCATATTTTTTCGACGTCACTTTCCTGACAGAAATGCGTCAGTGAACTATTGGTGAGTCCCGCCACAAACACTCTAGTGTTAAAATAATTGGAGTATGAAAAACAATGTCGCGCAGACAGCCGAATCCCCTAAAATAGCATAAGTCTCATAAATCACGGACGCGGTAAAACGTTGCGACAAGACGGCAAGGGCGCAAAGAGAAGACTTCCACTTCCCGCAGGGCACCTCTGTAAGAGAGAGAGAGAGAGAGAGTGTGTGTGTGTGTGTGTGTTGCTCGATCGTGTAAATAGTTTATCATACGTATCATTGAGGATATTTTCAGCATGATTGGACGCAAAACCTTGTATGACCGCAAAAGCGCCTAATGAAGCTCTAGCGTCTTTTGTTTAAAGCTCGCAAACTGTTGCCGCGTAGCATGGCCACAACCCCAGCTCTGTCGAACTCCGTGATAGTGTTTAACGGAGTTCGGTGGAGGCCGTGCGACATATGCCAAGAAGTATACGTCATACTGCCTTTGAGCTGTCTGCCCTGTTAGGACTCAAGCGCACTTTGACGCTCAGTGCACGAAGCATAATTGTCCTCCCAAACAACCACGACGAGTCGACATTTACGTATACGTGTTCACTAGCAGGCCGCGTTAGTTGGCGTAATTTTTGCGCCGGAAAAGGCGAAAAGCGGCATTTGCAGCACATGGCAGGCGCAGTGAACTGTCAAGGATTATCTTCCTCGTGTGCAAATATTCGTTGCGCGCGGAAAGCGAGATGTGCCAGAAACGGGTTGTCATGCTTCTTTAAGTCCCTTTTGAAAGTCGGTAGACGAAGCAGGAACGGCGCGGTCCATCAGCGCATGCCAGCTATAATGGCGGCACCCAAATCAGCGGAAGAGGCGGCGCTCGTATTAGACTGACACTCCGGCTGCTCTCGGGCAGCGAGCGGAAGTAGGTCGAAGCAGGGCGGCAGCAGAGCGACGCGTCAAAATTTCGCGGCCGAGACCGGTCTGACCTCGCGTCAAGCCCGGCCGCGTTAACGTGATTGCACGGCGGCGTACGTGTGGTGAACGGCTACTTCCGGTACGCAAATGACGCCCGTCCACCAGGAGCGATGGGTCAAAGCACATCAGTGTTTTTCCAGGAGAGAATCACGAAGGCGCTTCCAGACAAGAACAGCAGTGACGCCTCGTGTCACGTGCAGGATAACTTAATCGGTGGAATGAAGGACACGCCGAGGTTGTCCACTGAGAATGCGCATTCGTGACGAACCGAGCCCGTCGATGGTGCGCCGCCGCCAGACACGCGCTCGCCTAAAGACGTTCCGCGCGTCTCGTTTCCGCAGCTCCACACGCAGGAGCATTTTCGAGTGACGCAAAGGAGGAAAAAAAAAAAACGAGCGCTTTGACAGGTCACCGTGCGATTGGCTATGACGACCGCGCGACACCCGATTCGTGATCGACTCTGCCCAGGCCGATTCAACGTACTCGGTCTCACTCTATAGGCAAGCTGGTTGGCTTCTTTATGTTCGTTCCTCACATCCACCCAGAGTTTCTCTCTTTCCTTTTTTTTTTCTTTTTGCCTGTGCGCTTTTATTCGAACACGACAGACTCCGACACAAACCGCCTTCGAATTTGGCATGGAAGCGTCGTTGAAGAGGTGCTTATGCTGAAAAGAAAGGTCCACGAGAAAGAGAGAGATTGTTTATTACACAAATATTTTTGCGAAGGCCCATGTGTGTTGGGCAAATTTGGAGCTGCCCGGACAGCCCACTTACGAGAGGTAAGAAAACAACGCCAATGCCTACGTACGTACGTACGTACGTACATACATGCTTCCTTCTTGTGAGCAGTGTCCCAACCTGTGCTTAACTTGTACCAACTAGCCCACATTACTGAAGAATGGCTCCCTTCCCGTGCTCGGGAGCCAGGTGGTGGTGATGGTGGTTGCGATGATGCAAAGGCGGGGTTAGCCTGGCCTAAAAAGCCGGCAATTGTTCCGCTTGATTATCTCTTAAATTATAGGGGTCAGTCACCAAATGTAACTCAGTCCAGTGTCTCGCAGGAAAGTCATCATGATCTGTTGCGCGCTCCTCTTCGTCATCGTGTTTCCTTCAGGAAAAAAGAACATCTTCCTATGTCCCGTGCTTGTGACAATCTTTCTGCAAGCTGTGTATCATCCCTGTTTTTTCTTTGTCAAACTGCGGGCACAGCCAAATGAAATGTTCGATGTCACCGATGTCACCACAAACGGCATAATCCGGGGAAGCGCCTCGCCCAGTCTTCAATGACCAAGCCAGCGTGTGTGCAGAGTCAGTTCTTATAGGGTGAAGCAGCGTCGCTTGTTCTCTGGGAAGTCCGTGGACTACGCATGACTGATGCGGAAACTTGTGGATCACCCTGAAGTGATTGCGTATTACATTTTTGTTGTTCTGGTATGTTTAAGGAGCTCTCATTTTCGGAACGCAGGTTCGCGCTTTGCGTGCAAGAGCAGCGGCTTTTTCATTGCCTTATATTCCAACTTGGGATGAAGTAGACTGAAATTTCACATTGAAGCTCTTGCCGACCAGTTGTTTAATGAGCGCCAGAGATTGTCTTGTGAAATTTTCTTGAGGTAGCCCTCGATGCAGTCGCTGCAACGCCAACTGTGACTCAGTCAGCACAACCACAAATCGTGCAGAAAGCCCTTGCGATTTTCGTTAAGCCACAGTGATTGCTGCGCTTTTCACTGTTGTAGACGACACAACACCACCCAGCTGGCCCGACCATGACACGCCCAGGAAAGGTATGCAGAAAGCCGCTGCGCAGCTATCCGTCTGTGTGCACACCGATTTATCAGTGTAAACTTAGAGTGACCACGGTACATGGTGCTCAAAAGGTCCAACAATAGAAACTTTGCTTCTTCAGCTGGAACATTGCGTTTCGTCGGCAGTTTAGGGATCCTGAAGTTACATGCAACGTCCACAAAGCACCATGGCGGGTCGATAGGGCTCCGTTGAGGCGATTCCAAGCCTAAATGTCGAAATGTGTTCAGCGCTGCAAGAAAATGTGAGTCAGGTCTTGATTTTTAGCCGTCGGATAAAGGCCATGCCTGTGGATGACTAGCCCCGTCTTGTTAGCTGCATCAACAAAGCCTGAGACGCCATTAGGAGGAGTGGTAGAGACGGCTTCATTGCTGACCTTCTGGTTTGACGCCGCCTAGGGACTCCCATCGCATATTGAAGACTCTATGCACTGTCTCTAAGCGTTCTAACTGGCTCGGTGATGGCGACATCAGCGGCAGCTGAAGAATGCAGCTTGTCATGAGCGCAGCATTCAGCTTAACCATCGACAAAGGATTCTTGCCCCAGCGTATACCTCCATGCTCTTCAACTTTTCATGCTCTTCGCGGGGGTGCGGCGGAAGTCAACGCACCTTTCGCTGAATACCAGAAGCCATTCCATTCGTCGCGCAACGAGTGTTTGTTTCCTGGGCGTTACCATCAGCGATAAGTTGCTAAGGCGACGAGCAGTTGATGGTATTGCCGTCACATTCATGCAGAGACTAAATACTGGAGCTAGCTCTCGCAAGAGACGCTTGCAAGTTTAAACGAACTCTTGAGCTCTTAGGCTGCCCAATGGCAGCCTAAAAGCTCAAGGAAAAAATCAAACGAAAGTTCCGTATCAGAGAGGTCTACTCTTGGCTGACAACACCAATTTACTCTATTACAAGTATTGTTGAATTTAGCAGCAGGAAATGTGACGGCACTGTGCACTAGAAAAACGCAACATCGCTCTATAGCTGGCCTGACCCGCTAGCACGATCTGATCGTGACGATGCGATAAATTGAAACACTGAACTCGGGAGCACGGTGCAGCAAGGCCAGTTTACTTTTGTAGCCAATAGGCAAGGTATAAACAGAAACATTCACTCAGTTTTATTGCAAAAGTTTGACCGTAGGCGTAAAAAAGTAGACACATACATACCGACCAGCTTCCACAATACACACCAGCATGCGCGTGCCCGATAGATAAGACCGCAAGCTCACGAATCATAATGCAGAGTCGTCGCAGAGAAAAATGGCACGTTGCTTAAAATAATTGTTAGAAAACTAGTTTGTCATTATTCCTCAACACTGTCGGCAAGATTAGTAAGGCTCTGAGTTTCATTTTTTTGTACGTACGAGAAGAAAATACGAATGTTGAGAAAACACTACAGTCACCTCTAAATATTGGTGTTTGTACATGAGAAGTACACTGACTTCCTTGCTCATCTACTCAAAAGGATTTTAATGCATTCTCGAGTATTTTAGCCGGATTAACTGAAGTACCTAGAACTCGTCGAGCGCAGTTTTCAGGCTATCTTAGGAATCATTACGTAACTCCACCTGCAGAGCTAACTGTGTAGTTAGACCCAAGCAGGCGCCACGTATGACGTAGCACCGCCTCCTTTGTTTCTTTCAATGCGAGTGCAAATGTGCGCTTCTCAACGGTCCGCCTTAGTTCAGGGAGCGGTCGTGAGAGAGAGAGAGTTTCAGGAAGGAAAAAAAAACGCAACATCTGCAGCGCTAATTGGAAGCACGGCTCAGCACCTTAAGGGGGGGAGGGGGGAAGAGGGCATTAGAGATGTGAAGAGAGAAGAATAAGAGAAATGGCATCAACGACCTAGCACGTGGCGGGCGGCTTCTATAGCCGGTTGTCTTATAGTCCAGTGTCATCAAGAAAGCGAAGAACCACCTTGAAGACCTGGGTGTGGTGCCCGCAGGTCCCTCTGTGTAGCTGCGGGCAGACCATGGCGACGGAGTGCGGCGAGAAAGACGCCGAGTTGTGTGCGAAGCTCTGGGCAAGCACACAACAGGTGCTCGTGGTTTCATCTGCCTCGGACGCAGTGCACGAAGGGGACGAGGTTCTGCCAAGCTGATGACGCCGGGCCGCAGGCCAGGAGCAGCCGATGCGTAAGCGAAGTAGCAGGGACCTCTCCCTCCTGGAGGGGTCGTGATGCGGCGCTACAAGATGGGCAAGATGGGTAGAACTGCTCGCGTCACACCTTCGTCCAAGCGCTTTCATCCGGAAATGCGGTAGACGTGTTTCCCACTCCAATATCATATGTCTGTCAGATTTGTTGCTTCGGGCTCCTTCTTTGTAGCTCGAAGCATTGCTGCTGCCGCAACACAGCACATGGCACACTGCGTTGCAGTGGCACTTCCCCTTTGCCTGCCCGCATAACGCCCCGAACGGCGACGTGCTATGTCAAGACAGATGCTTGGGGTAGTTGGTGATTGAGAATCAACAGATTTGCACAGCCCAAGACTACGAGTAGTTACGACGTAACTACAGAAGAAGAGACAAGGACAGAAAGAGTGCTGTAGCGTTCTTTCTGTCTTTGTCGCTTCTTCTGTCGTTACGCCGTATCTATATACTCGTAGTCTTTGCGCTGTGCAAATGTGTTGCTATGTCAAAAGAACGTTTTTTTGTTTTTTTTTACAGATCCACCGCGACCACCACCACTGTAAACAGGAGGAATGCAAGACGCCGCCCCAAGAATCCGTACACAACTGAACAAAAAGCAAAAATACTTCATATGACTTCCTTCGTGAGCCACTGAATGAGGGGTTGTCTCCCCCACGACGGCAAAGCACACACGAAACCTAAAGAATGGGCGAGACAGGAAAGGGTTAGAGGAGAGAATGATAAACGGCTGATTTGGGCACATCTGGCGGGCATTGGTAAAATATGGGAGGCATTGGACGTAACGAAGAGGTGGGGCAGAAACTCCCAAATGGCGTCCCCCGCCAGTCTAAGTCTCTTCGCTTTTCATGACTTGTCCAGAGCCTTCTTGCGCAAAAGTAGAGTGATTCGCATTGTAGCAGGGCGATTTGCAACCACAAAGGAAACAAGTATTGAGCTCGGTGTCCCTTTACAAGCCTCCGAAAACGCAAAAGGCGAGCGCGTTGTTCTGTTTTTCCATTTTTCGTCTTTCAGGTGCACTCTGTGACGCAAGAAAGGCGATTCACATGACGTAATTGAGGTAAATACTGTCGAATGGTCGATACTACAAAAATACCAGCTGAGAGTTGTCTACTCCAATACTTTACCATGCTGCTGCCCACCCGTTCCGGACCAGAAAATGGAATCAGGTCGAAGATTCAACTTTTCTGCCACAATACACATTTATATCTCTCTCCCACGCGTTTTTGCTAGAGTCGCATAACTTTCGCGCGCGATGAACGAATTACACTTCATTTTGCGCGTTTCCGAATCCGCGAGTGCGCGTAGCACCGACCAGCGAGAAATCCTGGAGGACTGAACGCTCAGTGCCGACGTTGCATGCGTGTGCTTCGAAGAAATAAGCGGGAAAGTGGAGAGCAGCGAAGACGAGAAGATGTTTCTTTCTCCGTGGCTATAGAGACAGAAACAACTGCATCGTCTACGTACATTCGGTGCGTGGTTAGGGGCCCTTTGAAACGAGAGAAAAAGCATCCACGCCACAACGCAGGGCGCACATTTTCCGCCACACTACCGAAGACATCCTCGGCGAGCACTTTCCCGCGCCGCCACCACTGTTTTTTCCTCGGTAATCCACAAATCTCGGTTATCCCACGAGACACGGGGCCGTGATCCAGAGAGAAAGAAGCCACACTTTCGGGTCGAACCGCATTGACCACCCGAAAAATAAGGGGGGAGGGGGCAGAGCACGAACCGCGACAAACCGACGAGAGGAGCGTGGGAGCGATGTCTCGAGTTACGCGTCCCAGCGGCGGCGCGCCGACTGACGGGCCGTCAAATCGGCGAGCCGAGTTCCCTGTCAACCCCAAAAGGTTTCGTGTTGCGTTATCCCGGCAACCCGAGGGAGTAGGGATGTCGCAATTCTCTCGCGGCGCTCCTGTTGGTGTTCCCGTATAACGTTTCCACGAGGATTGCGCTGCGTGCAGTGCGTGACTGCAGCCGATACGAACACGCGAGCGAAAGAAGAAAGCCAAGGGACAGAGATCATTGCTTCCACGACACAACGCGCTAATGTGCGTTCTGTAGAGGATGGCTGGGTGCACGGATAGGACTAAAAGCGCACACGTACAGTATAGTCAGGAAGCGTAACTATAGAACGCTGCGCAGCGTGGACTGAAACGATTTCATTGACGCCAGCGCCACGAAGATTTGGGTTCTGCTGTCGAGATGTTGCACGTAGTATTCAAGCATACCGTGTGGTTTCATCTCGGCTACAGCTCCAGTGCTTGGCGGCTGCCATCAATCAAAGCAGTCTAGACCACGCTGCAGAGCGCTCGAGCTCGCAGACGACTGTACACGAAGCAGCATATACAGCCATTGATCGGTTCGTTTTGCTCTGAGAATAAATGGAACTCGCGGGCGGCCATGCACGCCTGCATTTTTAGTCCATCAAGTTTCCTGGTCCTTTCTGCTAGTCACTAACCAATAACTTATTTTTAGTTTCTTTAGGGAAATTTTCTTCAGCGGTATTTTATGTTTAAAACGGAGAAATGGGGTGCACACACGTTGAAGGTTGGAGCAAAAGCAGAGCTCTGCATGAACATTATCAGTTTAATTTGGCATCGCACTTATCCGCGTGATGACGCAGGTTTTGGAGAGACGCCAGCATAAAAGAGGCTAATCTCAGGCTAGAGGAAATCTAAGGCTAATCACACAGAGCGGGTGGCTGGGCATGTTTGTGAAGCATCCATTACGTACGAGCAAACTAATTTCTTGGAGGCGTATTCTGTTCAGTCATCCCCAAGTTTCTCTTCATTTTTCTTTAATACTTTAGCACGTCATACAGAGAGGTCGGTTTAACCATGGGTGTTCGTTTCCGGGAAGTGTGCGGCTTACAACATTCAAACATCGATCGTGAACCAATGCGCGAGCTGTGTCTTGCACAGAAAAGAGGGAGCGCGTGGATGTGGGCGCTTTTGTTGTACGCCGGTGCTACTTCACGTTAAGTACAATCTTTACCGCTCACGCCGAAATTACAACACAAAGAGAACTATAGCATGCAGTACGATTACACCAGGCATCCTTACGACGACGCTCTTGGCGTATATATTTTGACAGAAAACAGTAGCTACAGCCGGCGCTCTAGACAAGTGATTTTGTCTGTCACCGAAATATCCGTCTGAGCATCTAATTACAGTTTCGAGGCAGATATGATTGCGCATGCGCGTGCAACGACACTCACCGCCTCGTCGTGCACCAGCTGGCATCGGCAGAAAAGAGGTGACGATGCAGAGTAGCGTCAGCGCCGTCCCGCGGACACTGTCCGTCGCTGTGCGAACGCACAGCCTCATGGCACCTGCAGGAACGAGAGAATGGTTGAAGACGACTGGGCATATTGCTTCGCGATCCAGAGTGTTCAATCGCGCATACAAGGCAGGCACTCACCCAAGAGACGATGACACCCAAACTCCCGATAAATGTTTACTTCTTCGAGCACACATTTTTTACACAACCGGAGAAGTGCCACCACACAAGCACTAACAATCAAGCTCTTCAACAATTCAATGATTGATATGTAGGAATGATTGATTGATATGTGGAGTTTAACGTCCGAAAACCACTATATGATTATGAGAGACGCCATAGTGGAGGGCTCCGGAAATTTCGACCACTTGGTGTTCTTTAACATGCACCCAAATCTGAGCACACGGGCCTACAGCATTTTCGCCTCCAATTTTAGAAATCAACAATAAACTTCTTAGCGAAGAGCTTGCCTTTCTGAAAAGTTGATTCTTAATTAGTACATGTGAGGTGGCACTCGCGTGGCTCTATAAGAACTGTTTGTCGAAAAAAATAAACTATTCTGTTGGTATTTCACGCTTTTTTTTTGTCGTCGTCACTTCATAAAATCGTTGCCCTGTTTACAAATTTCGACACTTCGACAGACGAGTACCTGTTTTAGCACTTCTTCAGAAGGCATATACAAGAAGCATCACCGTGTACATGCATCTCAACTCAACATGCATTGAGGTGTTTCGCGAACGTTTGTGCAATTTTTTTGGAATGGAATGATACGAATAATATACTAATAGAACTAATAACGATAAGAATGGCATGATACATCTAACAACACAGGATCAACAGAAGACACGTTTTCTTAAATTTTTTTTTTAGTATCAGTCTCAAGCTGTCCAATACAGAATATTTCAACGTACATGTATACGGTGATCTAAATATTTCATCTTCAGCAAAAACTGTATTCTGAGAGCGCCATTCTTCAGCGAAATCACAAAACGAAGCAGCCAGTTGAGCACGCCTTCGAATGCCATCCAAGGCGGTCGCATTTTCGATGGAAGCGAAAATGATTGAGGCCCGTGTACTTTGCGATATCGGTCTACGTCAAAAATCACCACATGGTCGAAATTTTCGGAGATCCTCAACTGCGGCGTCCCTTATATCGTCATTTTCGAAAAATTATTATTATTATTATTATTATTATTATTATTATTATTATTATTATTATTATTATTATTATTATTATTATTATTATTATTATTATTAGGCACCCTTGCGAGCCTGTGAGTGAAGCGCGTAACCGAGACACCTGGCTTTTTCACGGACTCCACGCGGGAGCTCGCTGTTCCCGTTCTGCTTTTGCAGACAGCCGAGGCTGCCCACCGTTGAACGGGCGCGGCTCCTTGTAATAGCGTCCAAGGAGAAGCGACGTTTACCGCACCATTGCACGCCGACGTAACTGGAGGTTTCTGTCGGCGAAAGAAGGTGACGTGAACCATTTATAATCGCGACGAATTGCGGCCTACGTACAGTTTGGTTCACGCGAATACGTTTTTCTGCTCGGCGCTGGCGCGTTTTCATTTGCTGGAGTCTGTCGTACAACACTCGGCGCGTCCCTTTTATGCGTCGAGCTCCACGGGAGGAATGAGGGAGAACCCGAAACGTCATAAATCGCCGCGGTGGAAGAGGAGGAACGGATGCGAGGAGTTGAGGGTCACGTAAGGTCAGAGCTGGAATCCAGCACGCAGACGGTTGATAAATTGAAAAACGAGCCGTCCATCATGGCGGTCTCGCCGAATCCCGTCTCTTCTGCTGCTGCTGCCCACGGCGCAGTGATATGCAATGCCAAGGGGATCACGCTGGTCGAGTCACGTGATACCCGCCGATAGACTGCGGGCGTTTCTTATTTTTGCAAACGCGATCTCCCTGCCGCCAAGGACATCATGATCACGACACTCGAAGAACTGATGAACGAATCATCTGATGGCTGAAAGGAACGCTGGGACTGGTTGGTTTCTGTGTATAAAAAAATCGAACAGCGCGAAATGGCATACCGTATATACATGATTTTAACGCGAGGGGTGACTCCTCATCGCGTAAAGTTCAGTAGCGACTGTTAAGCACGCCGTCCTTGTCTCTGAGGGATTGTATTTTTGAAAAGGGCATCGGTCAGTAATCCAAGTCACATATCTTTGAAACGAATGAAGCGATAGTAAAATGCACATTTCATCGCATGCCATCTGGCTGCAGCCCGCGAGTATTCACGCTGCATATTTGAGTTCAACAAAAGAAAATGTAAACGTTCAGCTCATCCACATGTATCACTCAGACTAAGACTCACCAATATCTTCTTCAACTCAACTCGGGCTCACGGCAACATCTTAGTCTGAGTCATGGCTCAGTTTGCCGATGTATCCTTTTTATATATATGTATATCTGTTTTTGCTGCAATAAACTATTTTGTTCGAAGTCCTCCTTTGTCATCCTAATTCTAATTTGCTCTAAATTAACATGAAATACTTCATCTAGTTTAAGTACTGATTTAATCTCTCCCTGATACATTTCCAAACGAAGCATCCACCTCTTCACTCGCATATACTCTCCACCCCGACCTGGCCTCGGCGCTGTGGGAACCTGCAGCTGCGGAAACGCGCTCAGCGGCCCAGCCGAACGCTGTGCTGGTCACAAACAGAACGCGCAACTGCGGGCGCACTTTCGCATAGCCTTGTTACTTTGCAGTTACATAATTTATTATTAGGCTCCGCGTTAGAATAGCACAGTTCATTAGTGCACGTATAGATGGCAATATACTAAAGCCGTACTGAACATTTGTTCGGCAAAGGTGAACTTGCACCGGCCACTTAGACCTATTATAACACCTTTCTACGAGGCGTGGGTATAGATTAAACAGGCGGACAACTTTTGCAAGAGGAAGACCAGCGATTTTGCGCGCGATGATGATTATGACTCTCAGAAGAATGGTACTACCCACCACGGGGGATCGGCCATGAGGCGTGCGGCAATAGAATTTGTGAAACGAATCAAAATAAACTGTAATTTATTACTAAAAGTAAAGAAAAGAGGGGGGCAGAATGTGCGCACAAAAGATCAACTAAATAAAGACAAAAATATTGGTAATAAATTTAGTGTCTTTTAATGCAATGCTTCCTAAAGCTAAAGATATAAACTAATTTTTGATATAATTAAGGCGACAGCATAGATGAATCATAGTGATCTAGATGCTTTGATAGATTTAACCTGGCATTCGCTTTGATTCTTTTAAATAAATAAACATAGCGTTGTAATTTATCCTGTCAGTGCTCTAGTGCCGACGATGCAGGGAGAGCAATGCCGATGTAGAAAGCTCAAGGCCGCTTTTTTTGAATAGCTGGTTTTAGAAATCTTTGCCTTGGGTTCTGTTGTCTTCGACACTCCAACAAGCGCTCGACAGAGTATTCATTGGGTTGACGGATCTAATCAAGGCCTGTGTAAGTAGAAATTCAATGATGCTATTCTGAATCGCAATTTTGTTACTGTCTCTTCCAATTGTCTTGTGCTGCACCATGAGCTTAATCACGTATACCTAAAGTGCAGGAAACTTGTATCGCTATGCACAGAAGATTTGGTATGCTTCTCGCGCAGACAATATTTTCTGAATTATGCGAACGTGTTATTATGGGATGGGGTTAGAATATTTAGGACCGCTCCTTTAGCGAATTCTGTTGCTAAGGCGTCCGCCTCTTCATTCAACTCTAATCCAGTGTGGCCTGGTACCCAAACCAGACGGATGTTCCGCACATGATTCGGCATATACGAATAAAGTTCTGCGAGGTAGCTGAGCAAGTGAGATGCTACAAGCGCAGTGCACATGGTCAAGGAATCTGTTAACAACACTACTGAAGAAATGTGTGATGGGAGTTTACTCAGTGCAAGAACAATTGTCATTAATTCTGTCTAGAATATTGGTGTGAAATCGCGCAAGCGAAGAGAAAAGGACCAACTAAGATCCGTCGAATACATTCCCACTCCGGCCTCCATGTGCCGAACAGGCAAGCGAAGGAGCTCGCACGGCCGCCAAATCTACTACGGCCCCCGAGTGGCGGATCGGAGGCAGCAAAGCCGACGTAATCCCCGAGCTGTTCACGGGCGCCATTAGGCCGGATCAAGTACGCTGCGTGCGCCAGAACCGGAGCGACCCGAAGGTGTCATCCGGCGGAAGCTTGTCACACGGGCACCCGCGAACACCGTTTAGCTCTTTCGTCCTTACGACAAGAGAAATGCGGTGCGTGTCACACGGCAACCCTTACGCAAACGAAGGTAAACGGAGCATTTCGCAAAGGACATTCGACGATCTCCCTTTGCAGCGGGACGAAGTACTCTCGCTCCAAGTATCGGCAAGTCAGAAAAAAAAAAAACTCAAGCAGTAAATTGCCACAGTGACAATAATAAATACATTTTGGCAATATCAAACGTTCTTTTGTTGCAGTACTCATTCGTGACGTGTGTTTCTTTGGCGCGGTGAAGAGGGCATCGTCCATGCGTGCGGTTATTGTCGTCGCCGTGTTTGCGTGGACCGGGAGAGGATTGACTGACAACGCTGAATCATTGTCACCTGCTTCGACGGCTGCAGGAATGGGTAATAGGACCAGACCTAATTCAGGGGTGACTTGGGATGCGCTCAGCAAACTAGGAAACGCAATATCTTTGGTACACGGGCTACAAAACCTACTAGTCGCCGAGCAAACAAACATAGCGGTAGGCACAAGGCGGCCAGCGTCGCTGACAGTACTGCTACAATTAGCAAATGTGATTCCATTTGAAATGATTTCTAATGCTTTGTTGCATTCAGACGTACTTAATATTGTGTTCTCGTAAAAACCACATAATGAAGGTTCACAAAAAAAAAACACCTGTAGATGAAATTGGGATACTTCTGTGAAACTCAAACATTGCTGGCCGACCCACTCGCGGCAACTATTTAAACCTTGTTATTGCCGTGTGACCCTGATACAACTCCATCTCCGTCGAACGACCTAGCGGAGCTTTACGTTGACAGAATCTAACAGAGTTCGGTGGTGGCCGTGTGGCAGGGGTATCAGAGAACCACAGATAGACGCCATTTAGACGGGCAGAGCGTGTAAGCTACGCCTATTAGCGAGCACTCTCCGAAAAGCAGCGTGGCTTCGTTCATTAACTGCGCTATGTGCACACTGCCAGCGGATGCAGATCAAATGGAGGAGTCCAGCTTCACGACTAAGATTGAGGGACATCAGAGTATACTGTGCATTGCACATCTCTAGGTAGCAGAGTTGCGCGCACATCTGGTTAGCAACCTCAGCTATGCGATGAAGCTGCCCACAGTTTCTGCAGGCGACATGCGTTCCCCATCGCCGATCAACCTGTTGGGCGTGTCGAACATCAACGTTACTATCGGCGAATAGCGTCCATCCAGTTCACTGAGGCGACCTTGTCGAAATATGCAAACATTAGCCCGAGCATCAGCTTCACCGTAACGCATGGTTGCTAAAAGCATTCGGAAGACAGGCACAAAACTGTGCTACCTAAAGGCGGTGTATGCAGCGGGACATGCGCACATGGCGCCGTCATCGGCAATGGGAAACAGGCGGGAAAAAGATTATCATACCGGCAGAACAATGTTCGTCACCAAAAAAGGACTCCATGTTTCACTCAATGGAAACCCCCTGTAAAACTGCAGTGTTGCAATGCAAATCACGTGTTACCCCCAAGTGAATCTAACGGCCTGCGTTCAACTGTCCTGAGAAGCCACACGATTTGTAGTGCGAAACTGCAGCTTCACCACATAATATTTCAGAGCGTCCCTCTGGCATAGAAATATGGAAACAAGTAGTATAGGTGTCGCCGAATTCAGCGCATGGCAAGTGAGTATATATGCCAATAACAGCATCGTTATCATTGTGGTGCAATGGGTAGTCCAGTGAGAATAGTTTGAGCTGCGAGATCCCTGCCGTACACTGTAAACAAAAATAAGCCGAGATGGGAGTAAACGACTTGTCCTCTAGCGCATGCCCCGATGGTAGTTTTATAAACACCGCCCAGAGGGAGTATTACTCCCCAACATGAGGGGTTTTTTCGATGGCTCTAGGGGAGTTTTTGTTTCACAACCATCGGGGATCTTTTTCAGGTCTGTATGGGAGTAAATTTTTACATCCACTGAGAAAATAAAAAGAAAAGAAAATCACTTCCGCAGCCGTATTATGTGCGACGTAACTTTAACTCAGTTACCTTCGAAGCACACAATATTTATCACAATACACAAACATGCACACAATGCTCACGTACTATTACAGCACTTACACACAACACAAACACTTCACGCGCGCGCTTCACGCCCACACTTCAATCACCGGGTATATATAAGCACCATATTCTGACCTCACATGTAGCTCTGAAAGGACCCTCCTTTTATAAATAATTAAGCAATACACATGCACAGCGTAAATGTATGGTTGCGATGGCCCGATGCTAGCACTTCAACACACATGCCTTTTATCTCAAACCCATCTAATATATATATTTAGTTTTTAACTATAGCAAAAGTTCTTTGTCAGTTGGTGTTTGGTCGTACAGGCTGCATTTGCATTAGCAGTGTGCGAAACCGTAAGGTGCAATGAATCGTACGCAAAGCCCGAACTTCTGTGCATGAACAATTTAACGACGCAAATTCAGCAACTTCAGCGATGAACCAAGAATCCGAGATACACCGCCGCTACAACGTTCGACGACTAGGCCTCACTCAGCAGTACGGCACGGTTACACGATGAATGAGAGCTGTCGATCGCAAAATTCTTGCTGCTTAGCAGTTTTCCGCTCGTTATTTTTACCACGCACAGAAATAGGTGTCCGCGCAGTTTAAGCTACGGAGCAATGGACTTAAACGAATGAGACAGTTCACAGTCGCGATTCCTGTTTCTCGCATACATTGCATGGGCATGCATGCGGCACGCTGTTTCTGTGTGTCTCCGCCTCGTTCGGCGCTCGCCTTCGAGCTAGTCATTTGACAGCTGCGGTCGCACGGCGCAGAAGACTGTTAATCGTGCCAGCAGCCTTTATTTGTTGTGAAACACAATCTTTGCCTCGCTGGTGGCCGGCGCGCAGTGCCAGTTCGCTACGACGCCGGCTTGATACCGACAACATAGCGAGGCCTCCTCACCGCTTAGATTTTGCAGCCGGTGAAATACCGGTGACACTGCAAGAAGCCACCATCGGCAGAGTCGGCGCGAGTGCGTCGCCGGCGCAACTCTCACAGCGGTTGCCGGCCAGCCTGCCGTGGTCGAGCGAAGCCAACTTCGGTCCACTTCGAAGTCTTAGACGGTAAAACTCCAGGAGCAGTCGCTGACGATCGTAACAGCTTACTTATCTTACCGTTAAATTATTCTTCGAAATCTTTTGCAACTCGGTCTTTTGAAGCACGGCATTCGCGGCGTTTTGTTGAGGAATCGAAATGACGTCCAGCGTGGTTCAACGGTGCGAAATATCTTGAAATGTTCGCACTTAACACCAACCGGTAGTTGCAAATCTTCGCTGCACTCATAATTTTGTTGCCTGTTCGCACGGTCAGCACACAAATGCTCACACAGATGCTCACACGGTCAGCCACACAAAACACTGGTGCTTCACACCGACGTGCGAACATATGCCCGTTCACAAAACAGACACACATACGCACGTCACGACCAAAAAGGCTTTTTAAAACTCTCATAGGCAGTTTCAACCATGTGACCTGGAACTCCGTTGGGAGTCTAACAGGGTCTTGTCGTTCATAAACTACGTCATTAAACAGGGGGCGTTTTACGACATGTGCTGAGTTCACTCCGTACCAGGGAGTATATAATTGGGGCAGGCGAGTTTTGAGGGCTCATATGCTGGAGAAACTGCCATCGCGGCAAATTTGTGCTTACAATGTAGGACACAACATGTTCAACATTAATTCTCAACTATAAAAAAAAGACGTGCCTCTTCGACCCAAGCCGCTTCGTCTGATTCAGTTAGGAGCAAGCACCACGTTGTCGCCATAGTCTCACCTGTTTTAAAGTTATGTCTGTACAACAGACGTGTATTATTATTATTACGTTCAGCACGGGCGCTGTCGTACATCATTGAGGATGGTATCCACGACGACGCTGTTCTGTTTGCCATTCTCGAGAAGCCGCACACAGCCGGCAGCCACTGCAGCAATCCGCGATGTCTATACGGAGGCCCGCACAAAATATAAATTCTTCTTGAAAACGTAGGGTCGTCTACATATGAGGTTAAAACAGTATTAGTATTTAGTATCTCATAGAATTAGTTCTTTATTATGTAACATTAAAAATTGTCATTGTTTTAAGCGACACCATAATTAAATGGTATCTGTGAGCGGTATTTCTGTCTCTCTCTTTTGCAATAGCTTAAATACACAACAGGCAAGATACATGAGATGTTTAAGTAGGCCATATCAATATCAAACATGCATGCAACACATCACACTTCACATAGTCAGCAGTCACTATTTGGAACACGAAACGGGCGGATTGGAACTTGTGGCGTGCGCTCAATTACCCTCCACTCTTGTATATATAACATGCCAGATAGACGCGCTCTATGACCAAGCCTGGCGAGCCACTGTAGCCAGCGGGGTCCTGGAAGAGGGGCACCTCCCATAGCCCTGATATGAATAAATATATTCTCTGACTACAGTGCCGCACTCACTGCAACGCCGCTCGAGGCGAGGTGTATCGTCAGGCACCACACGAGCGCTGCCGGCGTTCCAAAGTGGAAATGCCTGTACACAATTTCCCCGTTTCAACTCACGGAGTGAAACAGGACCAATCAGATCTACGTAATCCACATATCTTTGTTTTCCCCCTCGTCAGTTTAAAGGGATACTGAACAAAATTTTCGCCGCGAAGATTTTTCGCCACACTGAAAGATTATAGGTGTTGAAATCGATAAACAAAACGTTCATTTCAGGCAGATACCAGATGAAACAATGTATTTCACGATCACTTCTCAAAACTCCTCGTGCAGCTACCGCGCCGTGAACTGCGCGCACTCTATCTAGCCCGGTTGTGGTGGGTGGCGCGTGCCGCTTCCGGCCGTGGGTGACGTTACACTCGCCGGAAACAGGCGTCATGCTAACCATGCTAACAATGTACGCCGTCACCCGCGTCTATCAACTCGCTCAGCCGCCCCACGGTTTGCAGAACTACTATGAACAGCACCGGCAGCGAACAATGCTCCCCGCTGGGGTAAAACGCATCAGCGCTTTCGTGAAAATGGGAGAGAGCGGGATGAAAGAAGAGGTTGAGAAAAGCAGGAAGAGGACAGGCACTCACGCACCCTGTATGCACCTAAGGCACTGCGCCGTGCTCCCAACCGGGTTGCAGAAATTAGGTGCCTTTTCTCATCTTCTAACCACTACCACCACCACCACCTAGGAGGATGTGACGTCACGGCTGAAGCTCATGGGCAGCCGCCGCGCGCCGACACTGCACCAAAAACACGGTTACCTGTGAAAAAATGCACGAGATAAACTCTGTTCATCGGAACAGTGGCATCTTCGAAGTCGAATTTTAATGTTTTAATCAGTTTTATTTCTAATTGTTGCACAGTATTTCTTTAGGTCATATCAGCGTAATTCCTGTTCAAATACGTATATCAGAGCAACATTATTAGGAGAGGCAAGATTTCTCTCGACATGACGTGATTATCGCTAGCAAATGCACATAAAGGGTTATACAAAAAAATTTTGATGCCTCGTATGAATCCGGGGAATAATAAAATGGCTTTGGCTTTCAACGACAGTTCATGGACTACTATTTCGTGTTTGTCCGTAACAGCTCTTTCATGATTACGTGATCACTGTGCTGTCATCACGCACCATGTGGCCATGACGCTGGCCTAGCAAAGATCGCATACCATTCCCTATTTCGAGTCTCTGCATGCGTTAATGCAGTTCTAGGCTTGCACTGACACCGCTGCAACAGCCACGTTTAAGCGCCAACACGAAAGAACGCAAACTTTGCGCGCGATGTAACACAGGTGCTGTGAGAATACATCACATGTCGGTTCCTTCGCTAATCACGCACCGGGTACCAATGACGTCTCAGCGACATCGCTATCACATTGAAGCATCTTTATGACCATGTCGTTATGCTGCAGCCTTAACGTCATACAAGCCGAAATGTTGTGTCTTCCTGGCGTTACGTGCAAGCTATCAATACGCAGATGACCCACATTATAAATAAGACATATGTCAGCAACACACAATCACCCAAACTGCCTTCTTACTACCAATCAAGAAGATCCATGCATGATTCGCATGACTTCAAGGCCCTCATGCACTTTGCTTCGAGCAAGGTCTAAAGCCACAACATACTAATGAGAGACGCCCTAGTCGTCTGGAAATCAAGTGCACTTGCAGGCTTTCTGAAAGTGCACCGACACCTAAGTACACGGGCCCCGAGCAGTCCTGCTTCCGTAGGCGGCCGCCGCGGACTCTCCAATCAAGGGAACAAGAGCGCCATCTCGCCGTTCCGACGTGGCCCACCGTAACGGCGACGGGCGTAAACCAGCAACGATTTCGCGTCGCACGACTGGGGCGTATCAGGAACAAGCGGCGGCACGTCTTGCGCTTTCGCACCAGTTTCTGCCGTCAGGAAAGGCGTCGATCATCTCGGCGCGCTGATCGCGCATTCATTTGCAACAGGTCCGCGCACACAATGCAGAGCTACAGGAAACTCTATTCTCCCGTCTCCTTCAAGTGTACGTTTTTGTATACATGCTTGCGAGTGGCAGCGCTTGGTATTACGAGACGTGTATACGAGACAGTGATTACGGGCAAAGTGGTGCACAAATGGTTCATTCAGGTCTTGCGAAGTGCCGGAAAAAGGTAATAGCTAGACCGGGGAAAAGAGGTGGAAGGCGGGCCGTAGTTAAAATGCACTAAAAGTGATGCCTTAGTCAGCACGAACCACCTGCGCGAGGAATGTAGCGTGCGTGCAATGAAGTTAGCGCGCGCGGTAGACCCCGCATGACGTTTCGAGCGAACTGCGGGTAAGTTCAGACGGAGTGGCGTTTGCGGTGCCGCCATTCGGTATTTCTCCTCCTCCGGTAATCGATGCGCAAAGGCGCACTAAATTCTCGTCTCACGGCAGGTAATATACGCGTCCGATCCGCTCGGCCGAACCCGATCGGAGCCGACGCGTCCTCGCCGCGGGGAGCCGGCTAAAGACTTTCACGATCGACGAGCATGCCTCGCGCGGCCCATCGATAATCCCCAGTGCGCGGGGATTACCAGCTCAACGCGTCGCCAACGCCGCCCAAGATCGCGTCACCCAACCCCCTGCCGGCAGGGGCGTGCGCGCCACGACGATCCCTGGCCGGGGCGGCTCCGGCAGACGCGGCAGTTGCGTGCAGCCCCTGGCCGTGCGGCTGCTTGAGCAACGTTGGTAAACATGTTACATCCGGCGCCACTTTTTTTTTTAAACATGAAGAATGCAAAGGGAAGCGCAGGGCAGATGAGCGCCAACGACCGAATGTTTATTGATACACCAACCAAGAAAACGTTCGAGCATGCACAGATTTGTCAAAGAGTGGCGTTCGACGTGTAATCACGAAAGCTTTCCATCAAAAAAGAGGATAACTCCGATCCGCTTATGCCTCAGTTGAAGCCGATAGCCAGCTGCCTCTCTTCCCCGCGCATGCACTGCGCCAGAAACAAGATGTGCAGCAGACGTATGCATCTACTAACTTATGCAGTGACGTGCAGCCGAGCGGAAGCGCCGCTCCTCCGCGCCGCGCGCACTTCGTACGCGACTGCGAACCGGGCTCGGCCTGTGTGTGTATGCACGGGTGAGCCACGCTGCACGGAGATCGCCAAGTATTTCGGAGGCAAGCCCAGAGGCGGGACCGG
Organism: Rhipicephalus annulatus; assembly: GCA_013436015.1. Taxonomy (NCBI): domain Eukaryota; kingdom Metazoa; phylum Arthropoda; class Arachnida; order Ixodida; family Ixodidae; genus Rhipicephalus; species Rhipicephalus annulatus. The sequence goes on along the minus strand of WOVY01010689.1, from coordinate 125,446 downwards.
GGCCGAGGGAGGCAGGCACGAAGTGGCACCATACAGATCATTGTACAGAGTCGCTCGGACAACGTCTGCAATGACCGGCCACGTGGAAACCGCTACAGGAGCTTACATACTGACGATTCAGTTATGCAGGTTCGCGCAAGCTCTGATTGCGGCGTGAGGAGCACAGGCGTCAACGCAATTAAGACGACACACAAATTGGCACGCTTATCAACGCGCCCCTGCTGGATTGGATTGGATAGACTTTTATTAGGTCCTCCAAAACACAGATCACTGTGCCGTGGGCCGCTCCCACGTGGGGACTCCTCGAACTCCTCGACCGCCTTGCGGGCTTGGTGAACTGCTTGATACTCACGTATTTTGTGTTGGTGAGTAATACAGCTGATTAATTGCCTTTCTTTCACTGTGTGTTTACGCAGGCTCGAAAAACGGGGCTGACGATATTTGTTTTTATACATGAATCAATAAATAAAACCACGCGATACGGAGCAGCGTCTACTGCATGGCTAATTAAGTTACGACAGTCGTGAGGCGGCAACTGTGGCATACCAAGCAAGAAATAGCGTCACTACACTTTCGTATGCCAAAGTTTCGGTACAGTACGTGTGCGGTTGTCTTCCTGCCAGTCATTTCGTGCAGTTCGAGGGGCGATTGGTACATGCCGGGTCTGTAGCGATAGCACAGCTTCACTGGCCACCTCGAAGTCCTTTGCAGCGAATCTGTTTTTGGTCGGGCCATTCATGTCCGGGATCCATGTTAACCCTGGTGGGAATCGTAAATGAATGCACTGGCGTTGCGTAAATCCTTAGAGTTTCCTAAATATACACTAAAGAGAACTCTGTCGCTAGTCTCTATGGGAGCTGACCCGCGCGGCGCTTCAGCGAGCACGCCAATGACTGCTGGTACAAGGATTTGTCTAATCTTCATACTTCTGGCTCTGTATGTGTTCGTGTGGCTTGAAGCTGTTTTCTCACGAAACGAAAATCAGCAAATGTTCAGCGGTTGCGCATCACCACCTTATTCTTTTAGGCTTACCATTTCAAAATTGAGTCAGGAAGTTCAAAAAAGGTTCGTTCTGTCTTTCAAAACAAAACCGAAACACAGCAATAAACGAGCCACAAGTGCGATTCACCCCCTGCAAGTACGAAGACCAGTCAAGTCCATGTACTACCCATCATTCCCTTGATCGCCGAATGATCGCAGCGCCAGATTCCCCTTTATGTAGTTAATTTTAGGAAATGTTATGGGTAAATCCGAACACTCACACGTGGCCTATGAAGAAGGCCACGGTTGGCCAAGTAAACGGCTCTGTGCAGCACCAATTGGTGCGGCCTGTCACAAAGCTATAGAATCATCAAAAGTATGTATGTGCGTTGGATAAATCCTATTACACACGACTTCCACTGAAAACGGCATAAGGCAACAGTTCGACCAACAAATGGCACACCGCGGTGGTCAAGTGGCTAGATAGTTCGCTGCTGACCCGCGGGTTGCTGGATCCAATCCCGGCTGCGGCAGCTGCATTTCCGATCGAGGCGAAATATTCTGCTCAGATTTTAGTACACGCTAAAGAACCCCGGGTGGTCAAAGTTTCCGGAGCTCTCCACTACGGCAACTCTCATGATGATATGCTGGTTTGGGTAGGTTAAACCCCACTTGTCAATCAATCAATCAATCAATCAATCAACAAATGACGGCAGCAGAACCACAGCATTGTCACGCAATTATTTGCGGTCATGAAAGCTGTTACTGGCTCCACCTCAAAGCTCAACAAAGTGTTTAACGAGTCACGGTTCAATGCGTGCCTGACGGAGAAAAGCGAGCCCTTCAAATTTCTTCTTTCATTCATGCCGAGGATCTCGTGCTGGTAGACTTGATGCCTTTTGGTGGTCTGCGACGAGGGATTATTGGTTATCTGCCGACTCGTAACACGATCCCATGCGTGACGCCGAAAAGACAGCAAAAGAGTGTTCCACACAAGCCGTCACGGATACTGGCAGCGCTTACCGACGCTATAAACGCACACCTCATAAAATAGACGCAAGGATGACCGCTACCGTAGCTCAGTGGTAGAGCACCGGACAAGTTATCGGAAGGTCGCAGGTTGGTCCCTGCCGGCAAGTTTTTTTTTTTCGCCCAATTTTCTTTCTTTACATTTAAATTAAGATTCATAATATTATCATCCCCTTATACTTTAATTGAAATAACTGTCTGTTAGTTCTCATTATACATTGTCCAACATAGACAAACGTGCTCCCAAATTTCCATTTCCTTTCTTCGTTTAATAAAGAGCAGGGATATTTTACAGATTACACAGAAAAGCAGCGTGATAGCAAGACGAAGGGAACGCATAAGTGTCCACGAAAAGAATAAAGTCACCATTTCATTTTCTTTCTTTCGCCATTCATTTCTTCTGCTCGCTGTAATGCCTCAGCATGCCCGAGTTTCTTTCTTCACGAGAAGTAGTTATGGTGTCCACGTGACAAAACTCCCGATGACCTACAAGTCGCGCTATCTCCCCAGCAAGGACAGTACAAGCGTCATTACGTAAGCGCCCTCTAAGCTCAAATTTACGGCGGTGCAACGACCACTGGGACGACATAAAAAAAAAATACATTATAGACATTCTTGCAAGTCGCTTACACTCGCATGCGCCATCCGGAAAGTTTCTAAAAATGTCTCAAAACACCCTTTACCGGCTCATTCCGCAAGACAACCGGCCTTACTGATCGAGGTGGCCGTTTTCCAGGAGCTCTTTCTTTACGTTCTAGACGAGGCACATTTACCCCGCTGCCGATGTTTGTCAAGATTACGAGACGCAAATGGACACGCGGACACAATTATGCCTAGTTCACACTGAAACATCCGCTTTCTACAGCGACCGAAATTCCCCTGCCGCCGAAACGCAGCGTCGTTCGCACTGGACGCGCCCCGCGCCGCCGAATATGCCATCTACTACGGGGCGAACGCGGGATGGATGCGCTGTCACCCGGTTGTTGTCACGGCTCACAAACGCTACTACGCTATCCGGTGGTGTATAGTTCGACGATTCTCGTACGCAAGAAGCAAGAAAAGACAGTACTGCTTACTTTGCTGGCAAGTGGCTGTCTTGTAATGCACGAAGAACAGAAAAACCACCGACGCCAGCGGCGTTGGTGGGTTCGTTTTGCTTTGCAAGACCGCAACAAGCTCGGTCACGCCAACAGCAAGCTCGGTCACCTCTTCCACGAAATACGGACGCGAAGTAGGCACAGAGTAGGTTAAACTTCCTTTGGTTTCAACATTCAGTTACGTGCACTGCGGCATAACAAGTGAGTACGGCTTGGCCGCCATTTTTCAAAATTCCTTGACTAGCGCTCCTATTGGTCCGCGGTGACCGATTCGGCGGCAGACGCCGCAAAAATTGGTCCGAGAGCGATCGGCGCGGAGAGGGCCCTTTCGGCGGATCTCATCTCCGCCGAACCGGATTCGGAGCACTTTCGGCGGCCGGAATGCTCAGTGTGAACGCGGCCTCAGAGACACGACCACGTCGATGACATTTCCATCAACGGAGTACGTGCGTGTGTATACATAGTGCTAAGAAACCGTAGGCCCGCTTAGATTATTCATGCAACCACAAAGAATGAGAAGCTTGCGGTAAGACACCAAAGCGTGGCCACGCGCTGTCTTATAGGACTCCCTCGCTGGATTCCGTGCCGACCGGTTGTGCCCTCGCGATCTCCGACGACAGCGCAGCTCTGCCCGACTGGATTTGCCCTACGCCATCTCCTTTCGCCGACAACAGCTCTCGCAAGTGCATGGTGCGCCATCCTCGGACTCCTGTGACCGTGTTTCATTTTCCTATTTCTTCTGTCGTTGCTCACTGTTCCAGCGCATCTCTCTCTCTCTCTTTATTTGTATATATATATATATATATATATATATATATATATATATATATATATATATATATATATATATATATATATATATATATATATATATATACACACTTTTATTTCTACCCTTTTAATCCCTCCTTACCCCCATCCCTTGTGAGCTACTGTTGAGGTGTCGCACTTGATGCAGACAGCTACGGGGCTCACTTTTCTCTTCTTTTGCCTTTAGGACTCACATAAGAAAGCTGTCTTATACTTAATACGTGCACGAAATCTGCATCCACACGGCGCGCTTTTAGCATTCAGAGAACATGTTCCGTTTTCAAGGCGCCTTCGCCTTCCTGACGAAGCTTTGATGCCATCCTACGCATCAGTCTTTACATTTTATCGGGCACTTCGTATCGCAAGCCACTGCATGTCCGCCGCGGTTGTGTGGCGGTCAAGCCCGAAACATACGCAGCGTTTTTCCAGCGTTTTCCCGGCATTTCGTACGCCAGCATCACTCGGCGCTGCTGGCGACGGTGACCGAAACATCCACTTCTGGACGATTCAGGTATCTACAGCGTCGGCGCCGACGCCGGAAGTGAGCCGATGGATGGAGAACCAATGAGCGCATGGCTACCAGCGACTTCCGCTACGTAAAAACATCGTTGTCGCTGCCGAAATGGCTGCCGCCCGCCTGGGTTCTATTAATTCACCACCGTGCTCTGTGTGACCCCAATATTTTCAACTAATGCTTGATTCTCAGAAGCTTTGACGGGAAGCGGTCAGGATTTCTTCGAACCGTTTTCGAGCGCCATACCAACGCCTCCTAGAAAAAGTGTGCCCGGAACGTCGTTCTCTTTTCGATTGAGACCTTCCTGCCAGCACGCAATTTCGGAAGCCATGCCTCCTGCCACGTGTTGCGACCAAGGAAGTTGGTTGCGACCATCCACCGCGTGCGAACGCTCGCCTACGTATCGACAAGTCACGTGACATAACCATACCGCTCAGTCACGTGACATCACAGCTGCTCTGGGGCAACGGTGAGAGCATAGCTGTGTTCGCAGGGACCGGCCGCCAGAGGCATTCACCTTCGCGCCAGAGGGGGAGGGTAAAATCAGAAGGTAGGGCAGCACGCTTGCGGCTCACGTTCACGGCATAATTTTTTACGAGGCATTGACCCTGCTAAAGTCTATCAGCAAGGTAAGCAAACCTGAGTGTAATGGCTAAATACGTGGCCTCAAAGATGTACAACAACTTCCAAGCTCAGGAGACGTACATATCGAGTTTCTGGTTCTTCTTATTCTCAACAGCTGGCGCCAGAAGTAAAAAAAAAAATCATACGTAGTATTATGATTTGCTTTTCTCACCCCAGAACTGAAAATAAGGACCGAAACCGATTTTAAGGAATATGTTTTGTTGCTGTATTGACGCACCCTGCACACTACTTTGCAAAGTGTGGGACCCATCCTCTTGGACACACTGTGCGACGCTGAACTGACGCTGGCCTTAGCGCTGGCTTTGACGCGATGACGCCGAGGGAATCAGCGCCGGGAAAACGCTGGCAAAAACGCTGCATATGTTTCGCGCTTAACAGTGCTCGGCTACTGACCCGAAAGTTGCTGGTCCAATCCCTGCCATGGCAGTCGCACTTCAACCGAGGCAAAGTGCTACCGCTATGGAAATTGAGACCCACGCGCACTGAACACCACATTGTCGAAATCGACGGAGCCCTCCACTACGGCGTCCCCCATAATGGTATCTTGGTTTCGGTATGTCAAATCCCCAGATCTTGTAATTGCCAATGCAGTGCCTCCTTCGGACGGCCTACAGGTTTTAGGACAAGTGAGCTAAACGAACATAGAGCACCATATAAAGGGGATAAGCAAAAAAAGAAAGAAAGAAAGAAAGAAAGAAAGAAAGAAAGAAAGAAAGAAAGAAAGAAAGAAAGAAAGAAAGAAAGAAAGAAAGAAAGAAAGAAAGAAAGAAAGAAAGGAAAACATGCCTCGCAGTTTGCCCAGTCAGCCGATCCCACGCCACGCTGTCCTTGTTCTCGGCCGTTTGTTCAGCTTCGCACGCGCAATACGCGACGAGGCACGAACTCATACAGCAGTTTTAGAATAGGGCACGCAAACATAGCGTATACGTACCACACGCGTGCTATTTTGCGTATAATGCGTATAATGGAAAGCGCAAGCGGGCAGTTAACGACGCATGTGCAGTGGCGACAAATGCTAGAGCGAAGTTTTGCGAGCCCTATATTCTAAAGATGTAGCCGGTGATTATTTGGGCATAAAAAGTTCTCAGAATATACCACTCTCCGCGCGTAAATTGCGTACTCAGTACCGGCCGCTCTTTTGTATATGTCACGTAAAAGTTAGGAAGGACCAACCATAACCGCATGCACGCCAGTTCCTAGCGACAGCGATAAGCGGCAACAACAAACTTGCTCCCTCACGTGTCATTGTTTCTTGAATGAAAAATGATTGATTCTTTTGTGGGGTTTAACGTCCCAAAACCACCATATGAATATGAGAGACGCCGTAGTGGACGGCTCCGGAAATTTAGACCACCTGGGGTACTTTAACGTGCGCCCAAATCTGAGTACACGGGCCTACAACATTTCCGCCTTCATCGGAAATGCAGCCGCCGCAGCCGGGATTTTAACCCGCAACCTGCGGGTCAGCAGCCGAGTACCTTAACCACTAGACCACCATGACGGGGCAATTGTGAAATGCCTCCTCTTATGATAGCACAGATTGCTGCTCTTGGAGATATGTGTGTCAGCCACCCGTGACGTATCTGAGCAAGCATCGAGAATATCAGTGTATGTATATTCATATTTGTGTTGGTCCTTTCTCACGTGCTCACATGAGTGTGACTCGTCAGACAAGTGCACACTGGTTTTCAAGAATAAACTCTGTTGAAAGTTAGCGCTCTGTCTCTCTACATGTGCATTCATTTCATCCCGTCTTTTACGTGCGCTACAAAGAAAACTTACTGAACATGAGCTATACCAACAAGCCAGCATTGCATCTTTACAATCGAAGGTGGGCTTGTATTATACACGCCGTACTTCTGCAGCAGTATTCACACACCCAAATACAGTGATTGCCAGGGTTACACACAGTCTCTTGCCGCCCAGTGCTTGCACAAAGCGCTGTGAGCATCACCTTTTTTCCTCAGGACACCGTCACGAATGCCTGTGGTGCACAGCGTCGTGATGACTACATAACTTCACATTTCGTATGACTCCCGTAATCTCACTTCATGTGGCATCAGACGATTTTTCTTCCGCTGTTCATTTTGTCTGTGCTTACTCCTTACGTTCATTCAGACATAAGATTATTTCGTCTCAAAACAAGCGACGTTGTTGCATTCGTTGCAGCTGCATTCCTCACTAGTCGCGAGGTGAAGTGGTGCCTTCGAAGCGTCCTTGTCAAGATATGCAGGCGGAATACGCGGCAGAAAAAGCGGCAGTGTCTCCTGCGGGGGAAGCAACACAGGTGCTGGGATCGATCGCGGCGTCCCCTGACCGCACCGGTTGCCCTGATCTCTCCCCAGGGCACAGAACGCGCTGCGATGTCCAGAACTTTTCTCTTTTTTTCTTTTCACTAACGCCTTTATTCTTCAGTAAAAAAAACATTTCAAGTGGGCAGCTATCTACTTGAATGTAAATGTCAACCGGTGCTGAGAGATGTTATAATTTAGGCGCTGGCGCCATAATAGAGCAAAGAAACCTTGCGAAGCCTACATATTCATACATAATCATAGATAAGCCTACATACTCAGGAAGAAGGCAATTGAAGCGTGAGTGAATGAAGATTTTTTTTTCCATAGCATCGAAATGAGGTTTATTCATGAGCTTTCTTAAGATGATGTGTTCGGATTTTTAAGCCTTCAGGGGCAAAACTCTTGTCGAGCCTTGTTCTCTTTCATAGTCCGTAAAACCAAAATTGAACTTCTGCACTACGAAAAAAATGAAAACAGCTGTGTCAAAAACGAACTTAAAGTGTACATCAATCAAGTACACGACAGTCCAATACGTTATCACCTACGCTGTCCTTTCATCTTCTATACTATAGTAGGCAGCTTCATAATTCATTCACTTCGTGAAGATGCGTTGTTGTTTTTTTTTCTTTTTGGAGGTGACTTTTTTGAAACGCACATGTGTGGTGATGGTTTCTGCATAATGTACTTGTAGGTGTAGTGTGTGAAATAAGATTGCTAGTTCGCGCTTGTGCCTGTATCATTCGTTTTGTTCTAAGATGCCCAAACATTGGACTCTTTTGTAGGTCGCAATCATTTAGATTTCAGTGTATAATTATCAGCAGGAAATACAATAACAAAATAACAACACCACTAAATATAGTAGCGCCACGCCACGAGAATCACAGTCGGAAGCAGCCTCACCAACAGCCCAATGAAGAGCCAGACAAACGACGACTTCAGCACACAATGCTCACTCAAACGAACTGTCACGTAAGTGTAGGAAGATAAGCGCTACTATTGCTTGAATGCAAGCACAAAAGACACGGTGGCTTGGTGTGTATTGACCCGACGGTCGCGTACTCGATCCAGGCGTTCGCCTTTCGATGGAGGCCAAATGTCCGTGTGCTCAAGAACAAGAATCAGGGTGAATTTAAACAATTTCAAAGAAGCCGTTCTCGACATTGACACCACGCACGAGGACTGACGTCCATAGGAGAGACGACGGCACGCTGGCCCGGACTCGGCGCTCACAGTGCACACCGACGTAACGTCTTTTTCCTCACCACGTCATCGTCGTCCGCGCGACGACAAACACGCCCAGCAGATCCCGTTGCACGATGACAGAACGCATCCGCTCGACGGACAAACACAAAAACAACCCGATCAGGCGAGGGCGAGCGACGCTATCGCGCTTCTCGGATTACGCGCCTGTGCTCTGGCAAGTGTTAACGCTCACACGGCCGCTAAATCAACGCTCCCACCAATCTCGGCCAAACACACTCGCCAGTGTTTGCTTCTCGTCTCGCTCATGTGAGCGCTGCGCTTCATTTTCTTTTCCCCTTCACGCAACTGCGAGCCCTCACCGTGGGGCACGAACTGTCGGGCAATAATTCGATTTGCGAACGCCAGAGACGGGCCGTTACATGCGTACCACGTGATCGGAGGTGCGGCGCGGCCAGCGAACTTGCCACGGAGCCGTCACGCGCGATAATACGCTAGACTGGGAGAGATAATCCGGCCGGACGTAATCTGACGCGCCAGCCCGATCACGTGGGTGCCTCCCGACACATCGCGCTCTCTTCTTTCTCTTCCCGCTCTCTTAGCAACGCTTATCAAAACCCGGAAAGGCGCCCCTTCCATTGAAGCTCGCCGCGCATCTCGTTTCCAAAGATGCTGAACGGTAAACGAGCGCCGCGGCAAAGTATATCGGAACAGCTTGGCGGAAATGAACCCTTCCAATATCGCGGCCGTCGGCGCACCTTCCAAACTGAATCGATTTTCACGGGAATCACGCTGCCATCAAGAGCTCCACTCAGGCAGTTCAGTAGCAGCCTTCCGATATACGACTTAATACGCCGTGTGTAAAGGCAAAACCACACACGCACAAAAAAAGAAAGAAAACGTGACATCTGCTCTACTTTAAATAGAAATACTGGAAGATTAGGTCTACAGTGGCATTTAGAGCAAAAAATACGGTTACATTTGAGTTAAGAGATGATCTGCGTACGACCTGGTGTATACCGATACCGTGCACGCTCTTCATTCCGCTGCGATTTCAGTTCACAACGATGTTCCACGTTTTTGTTCCATAACTTTCGCACTCACTATCGAAGCACATACGTTATCAGTTGTAACGTAATTACAATGACCTTGTAAGAGGCTTCTTTCAGAATTCCTGACGAAATCGTTCGAGCGACTTAGCAGCGCTTGGCGAGACTTCGATGTTTGGGTGAGAACGTATCCGCCCATGCTTCAATACGCTGTACGTTTGCGTTAATAAGCAAGTGAGCGTACACTAACTACCTTCGTCATTACAAAGCGCTTTCATTCTTAAAATTAGACATGTATAAAAACTGACTCGCCGAAAATTAGCACGTATGATGCCTCAATCTGGGAGCAAAGCCTCGGAAAATTCATTCATCCACTATAGTGAATGAATGAATCATTTCTATATTTATGATTGAATGTAAGTCAACACGCTTCATTATTTCCTATCATTACACATCTTGCACAAAATGAAGCCTCGCTTAATCTCCACTTGCATTTCGTCGTAGGAAATTTTGATTAGCAATCTTTGACGCCATCATTCATCATGCACAGCTTCGTGACGTATTCTATTTAGTATGCTTCATTTAGCTTAGATCAGGCGCGATAAGTAGGCACTAATCCTTTGCAATCTATTCTGCCAATGACATCGGAAGAAAGAAATCCGCTTGCTCCACAACGCGCCCGTCCTGTTTGCGTGTTCCTTCTCCGCCTTATTCCTTTTTTGTGCTACTAATATGAAGACAAGTGACCCAGACCAACTAGACCGCATCACCACCTTGACCGTTCTAATGACTTTGGCCCAGTGGGCTTTAAAAGAAACAAATAAATAAAATGCAAGCCAGATTATAGAGTAAGTCACCCACATGTCTCACAGCTGCCGTTTCAACTTATAGTGACTGGCACAGGTATCCATCTCGAATCGTAGAAAAAAAAAAGCACCGACCTGTTGCGAGACCAACAGCCGCAGTCCTACGAAACGGGGGTCCTGACCATGTCGTGTTCTGCAAAAAAGAGACGGACGTCAGAGAGACGTGCACAAAGCATTGCTCAGTGGTTGTGATTTTCTAAGTACCACTCATAAGTGCTGCACTGAATCGAGCCTGAACGCAGTCAACCCTATAACAGAGAGAATAATAATACCTGGGCTTCCAAAACTTCGATATGATTATGAGAGACGCCATAGCGAATGCTCGGAAAGTTGCGACCATCTGGTCTTCTTTATTGTGCACTGACGATTCACACTGCACAGTGCACCATTTGAGCTCCGTCAAAATGCGAACCCGCTATTTTGGGGTCTGCAGCCGAGCGCCGTCACCACCTTGACGCACTCTGACATAAAATGGTAAAGTATAGGTATAACATCGTGGTGCGTATAGAAAAGAATGCAATGCTGGGCATATGATATTCTACAGACCATCTATGCGAAGGCGGAATAGCCTACTGTTGCGTTTGCGCACCGCTCGCCGCTTATCAGCCAGCGCCGAAGTCCGGCTCATCTGCTCCGGACGATGATCTCTTCTCGCGCGTGTGTCTTCATATGTTTTAAAGACGATAGTCTTTTTTCGGGCACCTTCAACGGAAAAATTTTTGTTTGTCTGTCTGTCTGTCTGTCTGTCTGTCTGTCTGTCTGTCTGTCTGTCTGTCTGTACACTTGTCTGTTTGTTTACCCTAACGATACCTCAAACAGCATTAAACGGTCAACCCCATCCGCAGCACCCACCAATATTGCTCAAGGTTCAGCGTTCATAGTTGTGCAATTGGTAAATAAAAAAAGAAAATATTGCGCATATCTGAGGCACCATAACAACATGCCTATGTTTTGTATGTCTGCCTTTATATTAGAAGAGGACACACGCAAAATAATCTAAAGACTGTAGCGTTTAACGCGATGCTCAAGAAGGTGTTTCCAACGCTTTACTACGACGGCACGGTAGTGGCACCTGCCCGTCGCTTTCTATTCTACGCCTTATCACCTCCGTGACTGGCGCGCATCTCTCTCCGCGGTCGCGCATGCCTTCGTTTTCGAAGATAACTGCCAGATGGCGCGCATGCTTAACGTGCCTAGATGCGCTTGTTCGTCTCCGTTACACACTCGAGGCACTCTAACGCAACGCCTTCAGAATACCATTCACCGATTTTCTTGCGCAGAACATCAAATAAACGTTTTGTTCACTATCTCCAGACGCAAGACTATCGTCTTTCGACGACATTTACAGTGCAACATGTAGATTCGGCCCAATTTTCTCTCCCCTTTTTGTTCACGGCGTGCCTTGTTAAAGGACTGCGGACCACGCCGGGGACCTATCCTTGGGTGTTCTGATACTCACTGTAGACGGCTAAATAAACAGCTAACTGAACAGCGGTCAACTTAAGTATCATTCCAATCTGACGTAACCGGCAAAACAGACAGCTCCGAGAAGACCGCATCGTAGACAAATACGATGCAGGCTACTATGCTGTCTAAACAAGATGGCAGCTCACCGAATCGCTCAGATAGATCCGACTCCCCGGAATGGTCGTCTGCACACAAGCAGACGCTTCTCCAGTAGCTCAATGTGAGTAACGTATAATTTTTAGATTTCAATAAGAAAAAATTGACAGATTCCACGTACCGGAGTATCAACGTTATGCGAACCATGCGGAGGGAAGGTGACCGTGTTGCAATATTTTTATTGAGCGACACGTCATGGAATGACGTTAAATATATGTCCGAATTTTGCACGCAAAGACATATGTTGAAGAGTTGAAGATGCTTATATAACCAGTTGTGTGCACTAGCGCGATGATGCGAACTGGAACATTTGATTAGCAACACCAGAAGCTGGTATCATGCGCTGATGCTCGGAAGGATGCTGGCCCTGGCACTGCTACATAAATAAACTTCAGCGCACGGCAACTAACCCAAAATAACGTTAACCCGACGTGGCGGCTGTATCGAAGGGTTACATATGTAATGTGTATAAAATTATCACATACCTACATACTGTGGCACATACCTACATACGAGTGGCACATACTCGCCCATGGGTATGTCCCACTTTCTGGCGGGAAGTGTCTCACGACGTGTGCGACGTGATTGTGACATTATTTATGTCTTGACCAGCACGACATATTCGTCAACCCATCTTTCCTTTCCATGCTAATTTTGGTTCACGCCAAGTTAAGGGGGTTGACCACGAGAGCATCCAAACTTAAGCGGCCAGATTGATAGTTAGATACGCTAAATGTCGCCGAAGTTAGCTAAGAAATGCTTTGCATTCAATAAACCAGAAAATATAACTGTTACGTTTGTTTATTTTGGCTTTCTTTTCTCGACGCGGGGTGGCGCCTCGTCGCGTAAAAGCCATCCAGACATGTTTCACTTTTGCTCGTTGCTGTCTTCTAAGCTGTCTGCGTAGACTGTCTACTTGCTGTCTAAGAATTTGAACAGATCTCTTTTGTACACCTTCTCTCGGCAAGCATACCTCATTAAAAAATACGCTCTTCCATCCCTTGTTGTCTTCCTCTGCCGGCTGGGAGCCCAACTCGGCCAAACTTAACACTATGCCAAACATTAAAATGTTTAATTTCCCTCGAGGAGTTACAAATGTGAAAAATCCGTTAGTGCAAAATAAATGAATGATTTATTTTTCGTGTAATAGCATTACAGAGCTCGTTTTGCAGAAATTATGGTGTCGGTGTGTCTGGCTTTCAGAATAAAAAATCAATGCCGTCAGTGAGCCAAATTGGACGTAGATGTAATTAAAGAACATTTGAAAAAAAACTTATGTAGCACAAGGAGAAATAAGGCAACAGGAAGGCACAGATGGACAAGACCTGTTCTGTTCATTTGCTGTTTGCGTATTTAGCCCCGCGCTACAAAAATATTTCAAATGCATCATCAACAAGCCCACATTGCAACTCTCGTCTAGTAACGAAAAATATGAAAACCTTATCTGAGTTCGAGCCCAGGCCTTCAGCGTGGCAAGCAATTGTTCCACCACGGTTCCAGTCAAGTAATTTACACTGTTGAGTTAAAAAAATAAAACGATACCTTAAAGGCACTTTCTACCACTCAGAAACATTTTTTGTGATTGTGGCGAAAATTAGAAGATCGTTCACCACAACGGCGGCAACGAGCATGACTTTGTCCCATAAAAAATAATTATATTTTGAATTTGATGTTGAAAGTTCACAAAAGATGGCCGCTAGCGTCACCAGGTAACGATTCACTCAATCTACCAATAACGGAGACAGCGATCGCTTCAACATGAGCAGAGGTGTACCCCAAGGAGGCGTTCTAAGTCCGCTTCTTATCAATGCTGCGATGGCAGGTCTTCCAGAAGTGCTGCCCGAAACCTTCGACATATCCATGTACGCAGACGACTTATGCTTATGGACGTCTCACAAATCACTGGGAGTGTTGAAACATCGGCTTCAACTAGGACTAAACGCAATAAGCGATTAGTACTACAAAGAGCGAGGCATTCACATTTCTCATGCCAAATCAGTAGTTCTGCCGTTCACGAGAAATACAGTGAAAAACTTGCAACGTTTTCTGCATGGCCAGACAATCGAAATCACACGAACACATCGCTTCCATGGTGTTACCTTAGACGGCCAACTCAGATGGAGTCCGCACATTGTCGATCTAGAAAATCAAGTGAACGTGCATGCACCATAAATGTTATTCGACGCATGACGGGAACCAAATGGGGTGGTCAATCAGCGTCTCTATACTCGTGCACGTCCATTGTGCACTAATTCGACAGAAAATTGCCTACTCCACGCCAGTTCTCCACAACATCTCTCAGACGTCTCTACACTGGCTTTAGCTGTTAGAAGCACCCCGCCGCGGTAGTTTAGTGGCTAAGGTACTCGGCTACTGAACCGTAGGTCGCGGGATCGAATCCCAGCTGCGGCGGCTGCATTTCCAATGGAGGCGGAAATGTTGTAGGCCCGTGTGCTCAAATTTGGGTGCACGTATAAAAACCCCAGGAGGTCTAAATTTCCGGAGCCCTCCACTACGGCGTCTCTCATAATCATATGGTCGTTTTGGGACGTTAAACCCAACATATCAATGAATCAGCTGTTAGAAGCACGAAGCTTACGCGCATGTCTGGGCAATATCACAGGCAACATCAAGTTCTATGACACTGGCTGATGAAAGAGAAGCCAACTTTATAGCAATTAGAAATGTTGAGACCTGTCGGCCCGTCTTTCAACAAGTCACGCAACACCCTTCACATCCGCTCATATCCAACATCGGCAACCATGCCGGAGCGCAAATACACCATGTGTACCATAAGTGCGTTTCCCGGCTTCATTTGTCGACACATTGGTTACTGGACCAAAATTGCCCGCCATGCCTGCTTGAGCTACCAACATATTTGCACAACGCAAGGCTACGAGTAGTTACGGCGTAACTACGGAAGAAGTGAAAAGGACACAAAGCAGTGCTGACTTCAACTTAAATTTTATTAATGCAAACGCTGGATTTACACACTCGTGACAGAAATCAGCACATCACAGCACAATCGCGCAACCTATTGCGTCCCAGCCAGACAATCATTATCTCATTATGTTGGCATGCCATACCGCAGCATAACCTCACAATCTATTGCGTCAAAGCCAGATACTCGGTTTCTTTATTAGTCAGTGCAAGTGAAGGCATATATCATTCAACATTTACATTTGATATGCCTCAATAATTTCTCCTGTTAGCTGCTGACAATGTTTTGCGACAACTGTGCCCTTTTCAAATTCCGGTCTGCAAACACAATCTCTACAATGAATACCCAGATGGCCTTGAACAGCTGAGTATACATGGTAATGATGCTCCTTTAAACGCTCATTCAGACACCTGCCCGTTTGCCCAACATACATTTTGCCGACAACGGGATCAAGCAAACGACAGCTATCACACATGCTATGAGTAGCCTTCTATGTTTGATTGTGCAGCTGCTCCTTCGTGAGGATTGTGCATTCACACGCTTAGAGAGTAGCGAAAAAATTAATTTGAGCGCGAACACGCTACACATTCACGCACACACACCCAGGCATCGAACACGCAAAACGCTCGCTTCCAACTGATTTATTCACAGCACTAATGCTTAAATACATGCAAGCGACAAATGCGCGCAATAACATCAATGAAAGCCTACAACATACATTATCCAGACACTGATTATCATTTCACAGCCTACAACCGATAAACCTGGTTTCACGCCGGAACAGAGATAGTGAACTGGCGCTTACACATTGATCCTTAATTTTTTCTATGAAAAAAAGCGTCAACCCCTGTATTCACAAACGCTCCTTGACTCGACTTTCGCCTTGGGACGTTAAACCCCACAAATCAATCAACTCGACTTTCACGCTTCACTTGACAGAGTTGCGCACTGCGCCGCTGCTCGGCTTAAAATGACGCTGCGCAACTCAAGAATAGCAGCAAATTATCACTGATATGCAGTAACTTTCCGCGCCTAGAGATGGCGCTCCCATCGGCTTTCTCAAGTGAAGGTGGAACTTTGAGTGAAGGGGCATTCTAGAATACGGGGATAACAGTTCCAATACGGGGATAACAGATCGAAAAAATTTCTTTTCAAAATTTCCACTTCCTTTCCAGAGAAACCATAGCAAGGTCCGACATACAGACTTTTCATTGCGATACAAACCAGTAAAGAGGATGGTATACAATGGGATGTAGCGGGAAGGGTACTTTCGGCGTGCGCAATATTATGTGGCAAAATCGTAGGTAATGTTACACCAGGCGGTAAAACATGCAAATCGCTTGTTTTACCGCCTTTCACAGCCGCTTCAGTGCGGCTGCTGCTGCCACTACAACCACTACTAAGCAGGTGGTATAGACATGCTTCTTCACATGGGGGAACATTCTCGACTAAGCCTGTCTCGAGCTAAAGAACCGTCGATTTGTCAGGGAGCAAGGACGCGCGTCCCTTTGTCTGCTGCAAGGCAACAACGATGCGCGCCCGGCCGCTCTTCTGTGTACATCGGCCCACCCGATACGGGCCGTTCATCAACATTTTCTTTCGCGTTTGTCCGCTGCGACTTCATTGATCCACGTTCGTTTCATTGAGCCCCGCGCGGCGTCCACCGCAGTGCTGGCACAGGTGCGTGCTTCGTCACTCCTTTCGGCGGCGATAAAGGTGCACGCTTCCCGGCGTGGTCGCAGCCGCAACCGCGGACGCCCCCAGGAAACCGAAGATGCTCGGCCAACAACAATGGGTCGCCCAGCAGTCGATATCAGGCGACATCGTGAACAAAAGCCGCTGTTGCTCCCCTGCATAAAGGCAGCCCCAGCGCTTTTAGGTTCATGCATGCGCTGCTGCCGCAGGGGCTCGGTCCCGTAGCGCGCTTGAAATTACACGCCGGCTCTTTTTGCTGCCGCCGATGCGTGCCAGAAACGCTGTGTTCCTTGCATTGTCATTCGAACAGCTCGCATATGTAGTTCACTTGATGTTCAAACGACTTTTGCAGAGTGCATACAGCGGAGCATGCTCCTTTTTTTTCTTGGCGTAAGTATTCGCCATACCGTTACGGTGTTCTGAAACACGTCCGGCGGCCGTTCCGGAAGTTGTACTTGAAGAAAGCGCCTGCGTCTTGGTCGTTGGACTCAAGGGCACCGCCGAGGCATGCGCACCAGGTCGGCACAGTTTTATTGCTACGTCTCGCCATTCGTTTACAATGCACATATTTCACATTACTATTATATGTTTTACGCACCGCTAGGGCGCAGAATTTCATGCCCTCATAGAGACACTTAACCCAACCATTCATTTGCGTGACGGTACAATGTCGTGGCACTCTTCCGCAACAAATAACGCTTGCGCAAATTACAAAACATCCCATCATCGTCATCACAAATTCCTCGGGCAAATAGAAGGCAAAACTCGAAAAACGCAACCGTAAATGAGCTCGTGGGTTCTCCGTTACGAAATATCAAGAGACCAACATATTCTTCTTGGAATGTCAGACGCATCGAGATGTCAGGCTACAGGACGCACAGCATGGCAAACGATTCGAGAGCTGACGGGTTCCAGGCGCACGTGGCAACGAGCCACTGATAGCCTTTCGCGCAAAATCTTCAGATAATTCGGGCGAATGATGTCACATCGCATGACAGGAAACGTCACTGGGTGTACAGGGAACATCGCGCGCTTTCACGGTTCGCGAACGATTAAAGCTCGAGATGGGTCATTTTCTTGACTACTTCACATTTTCTCCCTTCCTACGTCAGATGCGTACAACTGCCGAAAATAAATTGCGAGAAGAAATTCTTCCAAGTCCGCGCCCCCTTTCCGTCATCATGAAAAGTGATAGTTATAGAGCTCCTAAAGTTTACAGCCCGTATTTACAAGGACTTCTTTTGATAGGACTCTTCGTTAGAGAAAGTTTCGCCCAATGATTGTGCAGAACATACAATCCGCAAAGGGGGCAAGCGAACGGCCGAAAGATGATTTGGCATATGTTTTAAAGCAACATTCGGAGCGCTATGCTGTTTGTGCTGAAAATGCCCTCCCAAAAGTTTGTTGAGCTACCATGGCAAACATTCTACAGGCCGCGAATCTCCTATTTAAACGTGTCTTTTACAGCACCGGCTCTAACATATTTTTACGATTAAAATAGCGTATTCGAGCGCCCGTATTGTCTTCGTCCACACCTGTATCGAAATGTGAACGACCCACGGCTGGCCGCCAAACGACGTCGTCCAAACCTTTCTCGGCCGTTGGCACTACGAGCACGTACCAATGCGAACGAAGAAGATATACGGCTCAAGTCTTGGCGAACGTGATACAAAACACTGACGCGCTCTCCTCGTTTCTTACAGGGCACGCAGACCTGTTAAGTCGTGTATTCCAGCGCGATTCCTGCCGCCCATCGCTGGACCGCGCCGAGGATTCTGCCAAAGAGCACTTTCTTTCTAGCAGTTTTTTTTTCCTTCCCCGAGGAACATGCATCATAATGACGTCTCTGATGAACGAGAGCAGGCGAGGCAGCCGCCGCACAAGCAAACGAAAATGTTTCAGGAGCAGACGGCGCACTCAAAGGGAGAACGTGCGTGTTTTCTAGCAGCCGACACACACAGTGCACGAGAACAGACGATCAGAAGGCACAATCGTAACAGAAGCGAAGAGCAGGGGCCGAGCTGTGCACAGTGCGAACAGGTGCTACAAGCAGCGATATCAAGAAGAGGGCACCACGATAGTGAAAGCACGCATTGTGGAGCGTCCCAGACAGGCAGAAACAAAGGCTGACACATTGCAGAAAATGCGTAAAAGGAAGCAAACGACCATGCATGCACAAGCGCAATCACGGCAAGCAGGCAAGCAAAAAGAAAGAATATTGTGCCGGAAAAGATGCGTGTCGGTCCACGTCGAGCAATAGAGAAATTCATCCGGCCCGCTGCCGGCCAAGTGGCCATCATCGCGCACTCGTATCCCCTTCGCTGAAACAATAGAAACGAGCTTTTGATTGCGCATCATCTCCGGTACGCGCGGGCCACGATTGCGGCGCCCCCCTTGCCGTCGGCCGGCAACGGCTACCATTCACAGCCGTTCAGCTTTTTCGGCCAGAGCCGTCGGCTGCCCTTCGTCCAGAATAGCGCTAGTTCGGTTTATTTCTGTAGAGCACGCGTGAGAATGTGTAAGCAGCCCAAAAAACATTTGCAGAGACACTAAAAGGACGTCTTCTTCTGACCTTCTCGTGGTGATGGTGCACTGCATGCGTGCAGGAGGCCGCGCAGCACCGTGTTCATCCTTCTTGCAGAAGCATCGACCCAAAACTCGAATGAGTCTGCCGCGGAGAAACAGTGGTTGTGGCTGCTGACCCAAAAGTCACGGGTTCGATCGCAGCCACAGACGACCAGTTTCGGTGATATGCCAGTGGCCCGTGTACTGTGCCATGAGTCAGCGCACGTTGAAGAACAATAACAGACGGTCTAAATTTCCGGATATTCGCCATTCCAACTGAACCCTCGCTCCCTAGTGGCCACGCCATGGCTACAATAAGAGAGTAAACCTTGAGAGGAGATATCACGGTGCTTCCGTTGAGAAGCGGCCGCATGGTTCCTCCATGCAGCACGCGCGAGCCCGAAAAAGAAGAAAGCGACGTCCAGAGGAAATTGCCCTGTGCCGCCATGTGTGGCATCACGGTGTAAAGATGGCGACGCATCGCTCTATCACTCTTCCCGAAGGAAGTGCAGACGCGCGACGGAGAACAGCGTAGGTCAGAAACTTACGCATTGCAGAGAAAGAAGGTGACAGACACCATGATGGTTTGTTCGAACCACTTCGCACGCTACGACTTCGTTCTTCCCGGTGAGTATACCTATTACTTAGCGTGTGTTCGTTGTTGTCAATATACGGGCTTATGAAAAAGTGGACCGCGTTCTTTTCAATATTCGGGCTTCTTAAAAAGCGGAACATAATTTTGTTTCTATCAGCAAACTTCGGGAAATTATTTGCGTCGTGTGTGAGTGTATTTTTTGCGTATGCATGTTTTCTGAGCAAGTCGAAGTGCTACCCATTATCAAGGAGGTATACCCATGTTTAAGCTGCCGTAATCTTTCCCTTCGAATTTTTTTGATTTCGCATGCGTGTATAGACGCGCACAAATGCAAACGTAAATGTTCATAATGGATGCCATGGGTGTACCTCACCAAGAAACAAACAAGGCTGATTTCTCTGTCATGGGAACGGTAAAGCACGAAAATGAAACGCGCCATGGCCTTACAGAATAGTTTACTCTTCACTGGTCATTGATATAGGAGAGCTTGCGAAATATCTGTTGGTGTTTGAAAGCTATATATATCACCACCTAACGTATACACGCATCACGTTTACTCTTAGTCATTAATCTCCATCTCGACAACTAACGTACATCGTAATGATAAAACAAATCCTTGTGGTCGTTATGGTTAACCGTTAACTACAACGGACGGCTGGTCACCCCTGAGTAAGGCACTGAATCAGTCCCGAAACATCGGGCCATGGCAGCTTTTAGTTTGTTCTTTTAATCGTAACATCAAAAGCTAAAGGCTGAAGAGTTTGTTTTATGCACGTAATTTTTACCAAACCTGATAGATCTCTGTTGGTTATGTATACCTTTAAAACACACATTCACTGCCCTGAGAGCTTTTGTATGTAGGAAATTGACTTGCCCAGGTCTCTGAGAGCCGCAGAGCATCTGTATAGCAAGATAAACGCGCGATAATAATCTCCACGTAGTCGAAAAATAGACAAGAATACGTTGTCTATCTAAGTGTGGCCGCAATTAGGCATAATGCATGTTTTTCTGCAGAAAGGTCCTGCCACCTCAAACGATTGATCCACCCTGTACGTTTTTTTCGTGAGAACTAGCACTGAAAGATGAAATATACGGAAACACTCGCTCTTTTTTCCCGGCTATGCGGTGCCTACAGGCGTTGCTCATTAAACGCGGCGCGCTGACAGGTTCGTCAGCTCGCAAAAAAGTTGGGAGGAACTGTAAAGAGCGACCGCTTTTAGAGCATTCGATTCGCGTCGCTTGCTTCCTTTCCAACAAAATGAAGCGCAACTTATGAAGGAACGGGCTTCTTTTCGAGTGACCCATTTATCACCATGCCACTGAATGAACGATCGCTAATTTACGGAAAACTAAAGTGGTTAATTAAAGATTATTCACTTGGCTTAGTCATGAGTGTTTTTCTTTAATTTATTGATATTTTCACCAGGATAGTGCGGCAGACGTGCTTTGGGGGAGGGGTGTGGTTCAACAACTCTGCACCTCGGTTCTCACCTGCGTGTATACACGTTCGTGCCTAAGTATAGCCTGCGTGGATATATTCGATACCAATATCAAATACTGCCAGCTCGAACAAGCGGGTGTTCAGAAGCACACGACCTCATTTTTCAGAAACCTAACAACATGTATCCACGAATAAAAAGAAAAGAACACTCCTGCTACAAGCGAAGCTACGATTTGCCTTAACTCCAGATAAAATAACCCTTGCATAAGCATGAGTCGCAGCGCGGAGTTACCGCGAAATCTGTCAAGGCCTTGCCTCTAGCAGTGCAGAATTGCTAGCACCTTTCGTAGGGGCCCACTGTACATGAGCAGTTGGCTTGAACCTCAGCTCGATGTACCTGTATACGTTCTTTTTGAAGAAAATCTGATGCGGTTCGCCAGAGAACCTCGATGTTTGCACGCACAGCGCCACTATTTCTGCTGTTTCACCACCCTTGTGGCGATGAGAATGACACGCCGTCCACGGCCAGCTCCCTTTTGCCTTCGACGAAGCAACGCGATCCGACACCACAATCAAGAAACTCGAGCACAGCGCCAAGAGAAAGTGCCGCGTTGACTCTGTTAAGAGTAGCCATATATGTTTTTCCGGCTAGTGCTGCCAGCATGCGGAACGTTATGTGGTATCGCGCATACGGCGCCCCACATGATTGCATTGTGATTTCGGGACGCAAAAACCACGATGGTATTTCATTTAACAATTTATTCATCCGCTAGCTTCGCTATCGCAGCACACGTAAACTGTCATCCACATTAAAAGGACGCTGTACGCAAATATTAAGTCGCGGTCCAAAATAGCGATCCAAAAGCATATAATTCCGTGCCTAGAAAGTGCTTATTTTGAAATATAATCATGTTCTAGCGGCCAACATCTTGTTAGCGCACTTCAAATCACCCGCCTGCAAGCGGACTTTCTCACGTCATCGTTGCCGTAACCAACGTTGCCCACCTTTGCTGAATGACAGCCGACCCTATTAGCAGCAGAGCGAAAGTAGCGTGAGTTACAGCAGCGACAACCGTGACTGAACTATTTTCTGTTTGCTTGCTTCAACTAGACCCCGCTCGATGGCACCACTTGTGCAGTTTAACCAAGCAAAAACTGAACTGTTGGAGTACTCGCGTCTTTCCCCATAGTGCTGCCAGGCGGTTCGTTTTCCTATAAACCAAACTGAAACGAACAAGCACCAATTTAATAGGTTAATGTTGCACGGAAGTGTCTTTATTTATCCCAGCTAGTTTGATTATTAGAGATTATTTGTAGTCAGGAGGTCTCATGTCATCAGGACCATTTCGAAAAAGTTCTGCTTGTGGTGCATGTCACGTCATACTTACCTCAATTCCTTGGTACGTATGGCACTGTTGTTGTTGATATTGCCGTTTTAGACGTCATACACTAAGCTTTAATTCCGATATGACTTCCCTTTAGTGTCCCTTTGAGAAAGGGAAGTGTCTACGGATCGTACGTACGTGTAAAGAGTCAGTTCGCTAAGCAGGACATTGCTTGGTTCATGGTGCAACTTTGAGACAAACACACAGACCACTCGTCCCAGCGTGCTGCTGCCTATCCCTGTGCGCGTGTTTCTTTGGCGCCGCTTTGTCTAAAGTTCGACCACTTCGCTATGCATACCTATTTCACAATATCGCGGTGGTATGGACTCGGCGGCGACGCATGCATAAGTCTCTGCCGAAGGGCAAGGATAAGGTTAAATCATTCGAGAATAACATTTTTAAAATACACCATCGGAAGCGCACCTAATGAGAAGTGGATTGTTAGCATTTCCTATGCTCTCGCTTCATCGCAAAGGCTGCGCTGCAAGCTGTGTCTGTGATCGCCCCTAAAGTCATAAAAAGTTCTATGCGCAAGAATAAAACTGTCCGGAGTACAAGGGTAGGGAGGGCCACGGCAAGTCAGTGAAGTCACCAGGAGAGATAACACAGCCATGGGCGGCAAGAAGAAAAGGAAGGGTTTTGAGTAATGGCGGCCTCCCTTGCTTACGACTGCACGCCCGTAACAAATGATGCTGGACGGAAGTCTTTAATCAAAAGTCGCGCGCGCGCACTGCACAAACACCGCTTCTACACGGCCGCTCGTGAACTGGTGCACACGCAAGCAGGGACGAGCTAAGCTGGCTGGCTGCCACCCAAAATTTCATCAGGTTGTTTTAGGCAGCCCTCGAAGCTTACTATATTATTATACTTCTTTGTCACAATAGAGGGGCACAAGCATCAAGAATTCAAAATGCTATACATTACGACAACGACGCTACTAAAGCATTCACGAGATATCATAAGTAAAAAGACAACGATGCCGACTGAGCACGATTAACGTTCAATCCTAAGCAGCGGCTGCAATTCCGAGTGAGGCGGAAATGCTGTAGGCCCGTGTGCTCGGATTCGGGTGCACGTTAAAAAACCCCAGGTACACGGTCCAAATTTCCGGAGCCATTCAATGCAGCGTCTCTCATAATCATATAGTGGTTTTCGGGACGTGTAACCTCACATATCAATCAATCATATCAATTAATGGTTTGTTTTCGAGAAGGGACAGTATATATTCAGTGTAATCATTTTTAACTTTATGTGTTACATTATTCAGTCTTGCCAAATAATATCAATCGAGGACATTACAAGCGGACGGAAAGACAGCTTGCCACCAGCAGGGACCAACACTTTCCTCGGCATTCATTGAAGTCGGTTAGGTTTCAGTATAATAGGGCCCAATGTGACGGTGTTGAATTGTTCTGTGAAGCCACAAAACTTGCACTGGGAAACTGAAATTTTGCCTGAATGTTCTGCGCTGCCTATGACCAGCAGTTGTTTCTGTTAACTACTTTTTTTTTTCGCGCCCACTTCAGCCGTGACTTATGACAGGACTCCGTTGCTGCCACCGAGAGATGGCACCATGTAAAGAAGTCCTCCAAATGGCGGGAATGCTCGTTGAACTGCAGCAGACTTGCCAAATGCACAGGATGGCGCGACTGCCAGGAGAGTTCATTGGCCATAAGCTCCTCGGCGCGCTCCCTGTCGTCGTCCTCAGAAGCATCGTCCTCCCTCGCTGAACACACAATGGCGGAACGGCTTATCGGCGTCGGAGTGCGCGCGAATGGTATATGCGATGCAGAGTGCGCCCACTTCCGGTCGCAGCGGGACCGAACCGACCGGAGCTCCCAGCACGAACTTTTCCGGTAGGGGGCTGAAGAATGCGCCTTCTCCAAGCCCTTCGTCCATCACGTTCCATGCGACACCGCACACGCCCTCGGGGCAACGAAGAACGGGTTGGGTCTGCCAGTGTAGCACCAAGAGAAGGGACATCGGCGGCCGCTATCAGCTGGCGAATGACGCCACTGACCGCCCACATGGCACCATCTTCCTTGGCGATTTGAAAGTCGGGCTGTCGCGGCAGAGCAAAACCCACAGGTTTCCTTATGCACTCACATAAGACGACTCGAAAGCGAGATTTTTTTCTTTTTTTATTATTTTTCCTCTCTCAGGCCCCGCCACAGTGGTCCTAGTGGCTAAGGTACTCGGCTGCTGACCCGCTAGTCTCGGGATCAAATTCCGGCTGTGGCGGCAGCATTTTCCGATGAAGGCGGAAATGTTGTAGGCCCATATACTCAGATTTGGGTGCACGTTACAGAATCCCAGGTAGTCGAAAATTTCCGGAGCCCTCCATCTACGGCGTCTCTTATATCCAAATGGTGGTTTTGGAACGTTAAACCCCACATATCAATCATTTTTCTGTCTCAGTTGATGCATTGCTGTTGCACCATTACCCTTCAAAAGTTTTTTTTCCCATCACGTGGTTTCCCACTGCAAGCCTCCGAGATCGGAAGGCACCTCACCTGGTTTTGCATGGCCTCCATAATTGGACCACATTTGGCCGAGCTATGATACTACGTGAATGACGTCATCACGTTACATGTCTTCACAAATTGTGGCAACCAGTATGGTTATCCTATCGTGACGTCATCTCGTGACTATTTTTGCACCCCTCGTCCCTGACACCGCAGGACGCGAAACGCCGACGGCGAAAACTCGCGTTTGATGAGACATAGAGCTTCGTAAACTTAACTAGTGGCGACTCTGTCACTGCGATTGTTCAGCGGTGATGGGGATGGGGCTATTTCTAGTTCGAATAGCACCACAAGTGGAGATCAGCCTAAATAAAAACTGGTGGCCATTTGACTCCGAAATTGTCCGCCACATGCCGGTAGGCAATCTCGGAGTAATGCACTCACGCCTTTGTTTGAAGGGGGGGGGGGGGGCATTTGCATGTTTGTGGCTCCAGGTGTGGCTTGGTGTGCACGGTTACGTTTTGGTCACCAAATATAACGACGCTTGTCTCCTCGAGGCCAGCGCACATGTGCACAGCACCTACCCGGAAAAGGCCCATTATGGGTAGTACATAGAGATTCGCATAGGCTTCGCACTTGAGGGCCTCGAATCATACTTCCGGCTTCATTTATTGCAGTGTTTCGGTTTTGTTTCAAAGGAAAGAACGAGCCTTTTTGAACTTCGTGCGCTGGTTTGAAATGGTAATTGAGCTTAAAAGATTAAGGTTGTGAAGCGTAACTGCAGAACATTTGTCGATTGTTGTTTTGTGACAAAATGTCTTCAAGTCACGCGAAGCCAGAAGGAACGTAAAGTTTGAACACTAGGCCGATCCATGTTTTACCCATAATTCCCATGCTCGCTGAAGCGCCATGCGTTGTAGCTCCCAAAACACTAGCGCCAGAGTCCTCTCAAGAGTATAGTTAGGAAACTCTATGACTACGGGCACTAACAAGAACGCGAGTACGGTTGCGGCCTCGAAGTGAGATGTAGCCGCACGTGCCAGTTCGTGCCGAGAACGCACCGCAGAAAATCGTGATGGCGCGCCGAACTGAAGAACAGGTCGAGCACCGACGGGAAGGTAAGAAGAATCACGCGCGCCACCGTTGTTACGGACGATGCGTTCCACTGGAGTCCGGAATCTAAAATTAAGACCGTGCTGCTTCAGAGTAGCCCGCCCACGAACCTCAATGGTGTTTCTAGCGCTGCCATCGAAAACGTCGGCTTGCACGTGGGCATGCTTGTGAACACGTAGTATACGTTCGAATACATGACGGTTTTCGTGAATGATCGGACGTTACGGCATGTGTCCCTTCAGCTACTTTGATGGCATAGACATCACTGCACGGTTGAGGCTTCCCAAGAAAGAAAGATGCCGCGGGGAACGCTTGTAGCGGGTCGGTTTGCTCATATATTTTGCACTCTCGAAGAGCTGCGCAAGGAACTCTGAACCCGAACGAAGCCTCTTGCAAGCTTATAAAGTACGGTGTTAGCCTTTCGAGTGTTTTGGGCGGTGCACCGTGAATCGAAATGGCCATGTCTTAACAAAAAAAAAGGGGGGGGGGGGAACGTTTCCCCGAATTCCTGGTTCATTGACAGCGGTGAGAGCTCTGTTAGAGTAGCAGCAGCGAGTCGTTTTTGTCCTCAGTACTGCAAGCAGTTATTGAATGCTTGTATTGCTTTGGCTTTCATCTCTCTTTGGCAGTTGATGAATAAGCTCGAAAATGGGAACCTTTGTCTTTCGCGTTTCTCAGTGGAGCACGATAGCGATATGCCGTACAGACTATCGCCTTCTCAGAGCTTCGGTTTTCGGTAAAGACCTAAACTGTGCCGCAACGAAAGCCAAGCTTCAAACGCCCTCCAACTCCATTTTCATTTGGCAACGCTAAAACTGCTAACAGCTGTTCGTTTAGAAGACATCATAGAAGAGTAAAATACAGCATAGCGCGACACGAAACCAAGCTCAGTCAAACTTTGGCGCACACATCGGTTGCGCTCATCAACGTGTTTCGATCTCCATTTTGTCTCGTAGCCACACCGTATATTTCCAGTCTACGTTTTTTTTTTTGTCACATCATGCACCTTTCAGTCCAGTTCATGCTGCTGCGTAGAGCTCTCCAGCGCTCAAGTTAATAACCGCTCCTGTGATTCGTATACGCGCAACGTGCGATGTGTTATAAAACAACAGGAACACCAGGTAGCGCCGACTTCCAGCATTCACGATGGCAAAGAGGGCGCAGGCGTCAGTTGCTCTTCGCCTGCAGCTTGACTCGGCGTACTTAGTTCGGCTACATGGCTCTGTATGTCAAAGATGTGGATGCGCTTTGAAAACGGCGGAAACGCTGATAGAGCACAAGTAGTGCTGCTTTCAGCTTCTTCACTAGGCAAAATAAGGAGAGCGTCACGTCAGCGCCTCCTCTATTTTTCAATAACATATATGTGCCCCCGAACCAGCCATTAACCACCCTCTCCTCTAAGCCCTTTTCTGCTCTCATGAACCACCTAACGCTCGCGTGTGGATTGTGGTCATGGGGGAGAGAACCCATCATGTGTGGTACCTCACGACGGAAATCATGAAGTAATTGCGTGTTCAGTTGCGTAAAGACCTGTGGGGCGGCGTGTTGCATTCCTCCTGTTTAAAAGTGTTGGCGGTCACGCCGGCTGTGCAAGAGATACAGTTTTTTAAGATTCGCGTCGACCGTTCATTGCGCTCTGCATTCAAGCGTGTCAGCGACGCTGTTGCATGCGCCGACTTTAGGAGCGTTTTGAGGCGGCGGCAGCATTGCCTCGGGGGTATTGGCTCGGAGAAGGAGCTTGGAGGATCAAATCTGACAGACGCATGATATTGCAGAGGGAAACACGTCTATTGCATCCTCAGTGGGAAAAAGCTTGTACGCACGTGTCATGCAAGCAGCCCTACCAACATTTGGTGCCCCATCACACCAGTCTCCATGAACTGGAGCGGACCGACGGCTCCCGTTGAAAAGCAGCACGTTTGCAATGACATTGAAAGAAAGAAGGGCAGGCATTGGTCACATATACGCTGAATCAAGTAACACTAGACATGCGCATTACAAGTTACTGAGCACTCAAAAATGTGTCTCTTTCTCAGTGACAATAAACATTGTGTTCGTTCTGAAATCAATTTGGCCTGTAATATCGAGTCCTCGCCGACTAATATGACGGTGCACCGATCACACTTTCATTCAAGTGCAAAAGAAAAAAAGGAAAGTAATATGGCAGGAAGAGGTGGAACTTCGTCAAGTTATTACAAAAATATCATAATAGAGCCCGAACAATTACTTAAATGTATCATCAATGGATACAATTCTTGGTCATGTAAAAATACAATATATATATATATATATATATATATATATATATATATATATATATATATATATATATATATATATATATATATATATAAAGCACGATGCAACAGGTGGCGAACGAAGCGGCTGCGCACGCACATTTCCCCCGACAGAGACGGAGCAACTCGGGGCTTCACCCGCATTTCGCCGCCACTTTCGAACCACTCTCGGCGGCGAGGACACAGTCGGGGTCGTTAAACTACGATCAATCAATATCGCAGCGACAGTTATCGCCACCCCGCACTCTCTCGCGTCAGCCGGCGTCGTCGTTAAACAAACGCTCTTTCGCTTCTCGCTTCCAGCGGGTCGCGTGATCAAAATTCTCCGCTGACATCATCAGTGTATTCATCTGCTCCGGCGGCGGCTGCCCTAGTCACATAATGTTCTCTTCCGAATAAGGCGCTATTCCTCCGTGAACACACGGAGAAAAGCGAAGAGACTCTTCCCCAACGACGCGCAGCCACGTGCCATGCAGCATCTTGGTTCACGCTACACGTCTTCGGGTAGTATACACCTCCGAGCAACCCTGCGCTCCCGCGTCCTATCCCTGAGCATATCCGCACAGCATGCTGGTATTACGGGGAAGGCACTACTTCGTCCGCCACGAACAGGGCTACGTTACACATGTGTGTGCGTCTGCGTGATACTAAAGTTGAGCCATTTTTTGCACCCACCATTCGTTATCCCGTTTGGTTGTGCCGTATTTGTGTGCAGCCATCGCACAAAATGGAAGAGTGAAGATCCTGAGAACGCAAAACTGGTTATATTTTTTTTTATTCATCGCTGAACGTTATTTGCGGTCAATGTAGTCACACACTGGAGGTTGCGGCGAAGCGTCGTGGCGAGTTATGTGACCGTTTTCCCCAGGCAGACTTTAACAAGGCTGTGGGGTGAGTGGTTCACCTGCGAATGGAAACTCAGTTGAGTTCGGATTCTGGCAGCTTTGAGTAGTTCAGGGGCGAAAGAAACACGAAAATAAATAAGCCACAATAACACAGTAAGTGCACTCCGCTTCAGTGTTCTGGCAGAGACGTCTGTCAAAAGCACAACACAGCGGAGTACTCAACGTTGTACTATTCATACTATACATGCGTGGTACACTGCGAGGTAAATGAGCAGCGCACCACGCTTTTGTTTTTCTCGCTAAAGTGTCCTGACTCAGTACACTTGCGTCCAAGCCGAAGTGGCTTGTAACCTTGGTATAGTAAATAATTTGATTGATTGATATGTGGGGTTTAACGTCCCAAAACCACTCTATGATTATGAGAGACGCCGTAGTGGAGGGCTCCGGAAATTTAGACCACCTGGTATAGTAAATAATTTTGCCCTCCAGATACATTTCATTCAATTGATCGAAGCTGTGGGTGAGCCAACCATGTCAAAAGTTCAGTCTCGTGTGCACTCTGCAACAAGTGAATGTGCCCCGTGAAGATGTTTTTACGTGGAAGTTAATCCTGCAGCTTATACTAGATTCGTAAAACATCGCACTGGTATCCAATTCATGGGTAGGTGAGTTCGACTTGGGCGCTTACAGATGGAATGTACCTTCAGATTATCTCACCTTTGTGCGCACAGAGACGCAGTCACCGAGTCTTTTCAGCGATGGTTCGTGGACAAACGCACTAGTTAAGCATCCAAGACAGAGATTTCTTGGGTTTCAGTACTTCTTGCATCCCAGAGCTTGTATTATGCACCAAGTAGTACTTTTTGTCTCAGAGTTCCACCTTCGCGACTAGTCCGGTGGTAACTGCGGCTCCCTCGCTCGTTAGAATGTGTTGGTCAACGCGCACCGAAGAGAGCCATTTTTTTTCGAGTACCGCTGTTTAGCCTCGGCGCCCAATGTCTCAGCGTACACGCTCTAGCGAGTCAAGCACGCATCGCTCATGGCTGCAGCAGCTTCACAAATGATAAATATCGTACCTTCTAAAGCCATATAATATCAAAACAAGAGCAACGCGCCCGCAGTAATTTGTGTGCACCTATCGAAACCACTGGTAAGGTGGCCTTCAAAATGGTGGCCACGCGGCTGCCAGCACAGGTGGCGCACTCTTCGCTACCGCACCCGCCAACCTGACGTAACGTGAATACAACCTATAGGCTCGTTGTTTTGGTGTCACTGTGCTTAGCCGTACACTCGAGCGATACGAGAGTTAATAGACGAGCGTCTGATGGCATACCGTCAGGTCAGGTAAAGACACAGTTAAAAAATAAGCTCATTAGTAAGGATTGATTGATAAGTTGGGTGTAACGTCCCAAAACCACTGCATGATTATGAAAGACGCCATGGTGGAAGGCTCCGGAAATTTCGACCACCTGGGGTTCTTTAACATGGACCCAAATTGCTGAAAGAAAGTAATTTAACGCTTCGGAATCCACCGACATAAAAGAACAAGAGGTGTGCATCTTCAACCCCTCACCCCTTTAACTAAATTCGAACCGCTTACTTGTCACAAAAAGCATTGAACTCGTAGTAAGTGAAAATAGTAAGATTCGGGTTAGTGAAATACGCCACCTAGATAGCTAATAAACACCACCATTTCAAGGAGTTGGTCGTTAGGTATATTGTTAGTAACAGCACTTGCAACTAATTAATCATGTTGACACTGGTAATTACCCTACAAGAGGGTGCCGTGTACACTGTCATACTATTGTTAGTTGCATTATAAAAGAATATATAGGATTAAATAAAAATGAAACGTTACACCAGTATAGAGTTAGCCTAATCCCTCACTACTGCACGCAATTAAGACTCATCACAAGTCACACACAGAGGCACGGATCAGAAATGAGCCCAAACCGAGTTTCTAGAATTCGCACATACGCAACTTTCTGGTTCCCTTTCCATGTCTCTAACGGCAGCTTAACGGCTATTTATGCAGCTAGTTTGGAATAAAGCACACAATGCACCGCTTAGCTGCCACATTATTTAGGTAAATGATGAATGTTTTGCGCCCGGTTTCTCGCACCCAACTGTTTGTGTATGCCTTTACGCAGCACGAAACATGATGTGCAACATTCAACCTTCTCTAAATTTTCATAAGACTGTCAGAACTACAAAACTGCGTAGTAAGGCATCTATCTACCTGGACCACACAGGTCGGCAAACTCACTTAGAAGTCGACTCGCTCCTGCTCAGATCGAGCCATCAGTTTGAGAGAGTCCGGATGAGCATTTTTGTGAGTCCGAGTGGGCCCGGTTGAAGAAAATTCTGGTGAGTCCGAGCGAGCCCAAAGCCATTTCATGATTGATTCAGGAAGAACGCCATTTTCTTTTGCCGACCTATCTACTCACCTCCCCTTACCTGGATTCATGCGTATACTTCATTAAACTATTGATGAAACATAAAACACTATTATTATTATTATTATTATTATTATTATTATTATTATTATTATTATTATTATTATTATTATTATTATTATTATTATTATTATTATTATTAGCCACTCATAAGTATTTCGAAGCCGTATCGTTCATGTACCATTTCAATGTTTATTGTTCAGGGGCGTGAACTGCGTGGAAAGTAATGCCTTGTAACCCCCCCCCACCCCCCATATGTCAACTCTTTCGCGGAAGTTCTTGACACATGTATCTTGTGTTGTCATCTCTTTCAAGAAATATTGACGCAAGGTAGGCTGGCAACTATAGTAGCCAGCATCTGAAGAGGACAACGAAGTAGATCTGTGTGCGCGTGCTCTGGTGTTCGCGTTTCTGGCCCTTGGGTTGCGAAAGTAAACGCCCTATTTTGTACCTGCGTGCCTGTGTCTTTGTGACATTTTCTGGTGGAGGTGCTGGGTACGGTAGATGATACGGTCCCCTGAGAGCACCCCTGACGCAAGTCCATCGAGTATCTCAGCCGAGCTTACCCCTGCGCACGTACGTTCCAGCCGTCGTCTCCAGGGACTCGAGCCACAGCACGGTTTGCTGCCTGAACGTCAGAGGGCTATGAATCAAACACCGCCTAACGTCACCGCGCCACCACCAGCGCACCTGGTTATCAACCAGCCCAAGACGCCGAAGACATTTCACGGAGCTGCTTTTGAAGATGCCGACGACTGGGTCGAGCATTTCAACCGGGTCGCCGTCATCAACGATTGGACCCCAGAGCGTAAGCTACGCTATGTGTACTGCTTCCTGGAGGACTCCGCGAAAACGTGGTTTGAGAACCACGAAGCAGCGCTTACGTCATGGGATGAGTTTCAACGGCAGTTCCTCAAGGCATTTTCCCGAGAGGACAGGAAGGAGACAGCGGAGCGTGCTATAGAGGCAAGGGTTCAAGGCCCTAACGAAAGGGTGACGACCTACGTAGAGGACATGGATCGGCTTTTCAAGCGTGCGGAGCCCGCCATGTCCGAATCCAAGAAAGTTCGCCACCTAATGCGTGGTGTTAAAGAAGAGATTTTTGCCGGCCTGATTCGAAACCCGCCTGCGACACTTGCGGAGTTCCATGAGGAAGCCACTGCCATGGAGAGGGCCCTTCAACAGCGTGCCAGACAGTATAACCGTGGTGTAAACCCAAGTGAGGTCACTTCTGTCACTCTCGGCAATGACATCAGCGCGTTGCGAGAGCTTATCAGAGCTCTCATTAAGGAAGAGCTACAAAAGATGCAGGTGACTGCTTCACCTGCAGAGCAGCTCTCCATTGCGGAGATGGTACGCGCCGAGCTACGGCAAGCTGTTCACGCTCCCCAACCATCCGAGGCGCCACAACAGAGGCACTGCGTCGAGATGAGCTACGCGGAAGCAGTGCGACGTCGTCCATCGTACAGTTCAACCAGCGTATGTTACCCCAATGAGCGACACGCTCAACAAATGGAGGAAGGCTTCCGCCCTCGCAGCTCACCGTTGATCGCCGAAGCAAGACCGAGAAAGAGTGACATCTGGCGTACACCCGACCACAGGCCCCTTTGCTTCCACTGCGGGGAAGCCGGACACGTCTACCGGTCATGTCCATACCGTCGTGTGGGTCTCCGTGGATTTTCGCCTAATGCCCCTCGTCCACGACCTGGCGAGCGACCACAGGAAATAGAGAGTTTCATCTCGAGTCGTCGCAGTATCGAACATCGGTTACAAGAGCCTCGCTCGTCGTCGCCTACTCGCTACAGGTCACCGAGCCCAGCCTATTCACGCGGCGCTCCAAGACGCCGTTCACCCAGTCCTGCAAGTCGGGAAAACTGAGTTCAGCGACCTCCGGAGGTGAGGCCGCTGACGCTGACTCTACGGAAGATCCTCCACTACGACGACAGCGACAGCAGCAAAAAGATGTACAGACGCAGTCAAACGGGATGCGAAGAGTGGTAACATCAAACATTGCGGTAACTGTGGACGACGAAGAAGTAATGGCGCTAATTGACACTGGAGCAGACACTTCTGTTATGAGCATGGGTCTTGCCTGCAGGCTGAAGAAGGTTTCTACCCAGTGGGCTGGGTCGCAGATACGTACGGCAGGAGGCCATCTTCTTACTCCGGTGGGGCGGTGCACGGCGCGAGTCAGTATTCACGGATTTACGTATCTCGGAGATTTTGTAATACTGCCGAGTTGCTCGAGGGACCTAATTCTCGGACTGGACTTTCTGCGTGATAATGGAGCCGTGATTGATTTGCAACAGTCGCAAGTGACGTTTTCTACGGCACACGCTTTAGCGCGCAACCCTCACGGCAGTTACGTCAATGCTTTGAGAATTGTTGACGATGACGTCACGTTACCGCCGAAGAGTAGCGTGTTCACCTTGGTAGCCTGCGACGTTTTCGACGAATTCAACGACTATGAAGGTATTGCTGAGGCAAATATCCCGCTGCTGCTCAAACGAAACATATGCATAGCCCGATGCCTTGTTCGGTTAGAGAATAAACGCTCTCGAGTTCTGCTGACCAACTTCAGCAATGAGTTTCAGCACGTTCCTAGAGGGACTACTGTCGCTTTCCTCAGTGAAATAGCCGACTTTTCCGATATCAGCACAATGGATACGACTTCACCGTATGCAAAAGCTTGTGCTGACCTGGGAAGCCGCATTCACGTTAATCCAGACTTGCCAGATTCCCGAAAAGAGCGGCTGCTAAACCTTGTGAGGGAATTCTCGGACTGCTTCTCCACAGCATCGAAAGTTCAGCGTACCACCGTTACAAAACACCGCATTGTTACCGAGGAGTCGGCGCGGCCTCTTCGCCAACATCCATACCGTGTGTCCCCGAAGGAAAGAGAGGTGATTAAGCGTCAAGTTCAAGAAATGCTGAATGATGACGTCATCCAACCCTCGACAAGTCCGTGGGCGTCACCTGTTGTCTTAGTAAAGAAAAAAGACAACACACTACGCTTCTGCGTCGACTATCGACGGCTTAACAAAGTCACGAAACGCGACGTTTACCCCCTGCCACGGATTGATGACGCCTTAGACCGTCTACGCCACGCCCAGTTCTTCACATCACTAGATCTCAAGTCAGGGTACTGGCAAATTGAAGTTGACGAAGGCGACCGTGAGAAAACCGCGTTCGTGACGCCTGACGGGCTGTACGAATTTAAAGTGCTGCCTTTCGGTCTCTGTTCCGCTCCCGCCACGTTTCAACGCATGATGGATACTGTACTAGCTGGACTAAAGTGGCAGACGTGTCTTGTATACTTGGATGATGTCGTTGTGTTTTCAACCACATTTGACGAGCACATTTCAAGGCTAAAAAGTGTCCTCACTGCAATAATGAGAGCGAACCTTACCATCAAGCCCGAAAAGTGCTACTTCGGCTATCAGGAACTCAAGTTTCTCGGCCACGTGGTTAGCCCGCGGGGTGTTCGACCAGATCCGGACAAGTTGGCTGCCGTTGCCGATTTCCCTCGTCCTGGAGACAAAAAGGCTGTTCAGCGATTCCTTGGACTCTGTGCGTACTACCGCCGTTTTGTCGAAGGATTTTCGAAAATTGCGGAACCTCTTACAAGACTGACACGGCCAGATGTACCTTTCGTATGGACGGAAGAACAACAACAAGCCTTCGTAGAGTTGCGCAATCGACTGCAGACAGCTCCAGTGCTGGCACATTTCGACGACACTGCCGACACCGAGATCCACACAGACGCCAGCAACGTGGGAATCGGAGCCATTCTAGTTCAATGGCAGAACGGCGCAGAGCGTGTGATCGCTTACGCGAGCCGCAGTCTCACAAAAGCAGAGGCTAATTACTCTACCACCGAAAAAGAGTGCCTAGCAGTCGTTTGGGCCATTAGCAAGTTTCGACCCTACCTATACGGTCGGCCATTTCGAGCGGTCAGTGACCACCATTCGCTCTGTTGGCTTGCCAATCTACGGGATCCATCAGGCCGCCTCGCCCGCTGGAGCCTCCGCCTTCAAGAGTACGACATAACGGTGGTCTACCGATCAGGACATAAGCATACAGATGCTGACTGCCTGTCTCGTGCTCCTATTTCCCCAACGTCATCTGACACTGAACAAGATTTACCGTTTCTTGGCATCGTCGATGTGGTGCGGATGGCTGAGCTTCAACGTGAGGACACTGAGCTACTTCCTGTCATCCAGCATCTTCAAGGACAAGACGTTGTCGTCCCACGCCGACTCTCGCGTGGTTTGGCTACGTATTGCCTGCGGAACAATGTTCTCTACAAGAGAAATCTTGAGAGCAGCCAGGAAACTTTCCTCCTCGCCGTTCCAATGGCACTGCGTGAGGAAGTCTTGCAGGCGTGCCACGACGATCCTTCGGCCGGTCACTTAGGCTTTGCTCGGACATTAGCGCGCATCCGACAGAAGTACTACTGGCCACAGCTGTATTCGTCCGTTCAGCGCTATGTCCGCACCTGCCGTGACTGTCAGAGGCGTAAAGTTCCACCCGCAAAGCCCGCCGGTTTCCTCCAACCTTTAGATCCACCTCGAGCACCATTTCAGCAAGTAGGAATGGATCTTCTTGGTCCCTTCCCTTTGTCATCCTCAAAAAATAAGTGGATAATTGTCGCGACCGACTATCTGACTCGCTATGCAGAAACCAAAGCTGTGCCTAAGGGAACTGCAGTTGAAGTCGCCAGATTCTTTGTCCACGACATTGTTTTGCGCCATGGTGCACCTGCTGTTCTCATAACCGATCGCGGAGCAGCATTTACGGCAGAGTTATTGCAACAAGTCACCAAGCTGACGCACACCAACCACCGGAAAACAACAGCTTATCATCCCCAAACAAACGGCTTGACGGAGAGGTTAAACAAAACATTGGCCGACATGCTATCTATGTATGTTGACGTAGAGCACAAAACGTGGGATGAAATTTTGCCGTACGTCACGTTTGCCTATAACACCGCTGTGCAAGAGACCACAGACCTAACACCATTCGAGCTTGTTTATGGCCGTCGCGTCACAACACCGTTAGACGCTATGCTCCCTGTAGACCAGGACAACAGCGGAAATGACAGCGTTGACGACTTCGTTGAGAAAGCCGAGGGAGCCCGCCAGCTTGCACGGAACCGCATTCGCGCGCAGCAAGATATCGACGCTCGCCGTTACAACCAAGGCCGAAGGAGCGTCCACTATCAACCAGGTGACTATGTATGGGTGTGGACACCAGTTCGCCATCGTGGGCTTTCGGAGAAGCTATTGCGGCGCTACTTTGGCCCTTACGAAGTTGTGCGCTGCCTCAGTGACGTGAATTACGAGGTAGTTCCCCAAAGCTCCGACACCAGTTTAAACCGAAGACGTCCACGTCCAGAAGTAGTCCATGTAGTACGGATGAAACCGTACCATGCCCGCGACTTATGAACACTTCGAACTTTTTCCTTATTATCCACAACAGCGTGGGTTTTTTTTTTCATTGACGTGATCATTTTTTTTCTTTCATGGCCACCTCTAGCATCTCAGTCAATCGACCGGGACGGTCTCTCTTGAAAGGGGGGAATTGACGCAAGGTAGGCTGGCAACTATAGTAGCCAGCATCTGAAGAGGACAACGAAGTAGATCTGTGTGCGCGTGCTCTGGTGTTCGCGTTTCTGGCCCTTGGGTTGCGAAAGTAAACGCCCTATTTTGTACCTGCGTGCCTGTGTCTTTGTGACAATATGTCCTTCCTGGTTCGCCACAACTCATAACTTGTAATCGAAGGTATACTACACCAAAGCAAATAATTACCGCCCAAGCCCTCCATACAAAGAATAAACCAGCGAAAGCTGACGCGTTCGGCCCCGGTGTTTAGGAGTGGGTTAAACCCGACGCTACACCGCAGGCTTTCGCAAATATTGATTACGTGTTCGTGCTTGTAGATGATGTTAGACACACGTTTGCTTGAATTCGCCACAATGTTTAATTCACATGCATTGTGCCTCGCGTGATTACGGTCACGCAAGATGGTAATGAGCGGCTAAATCCGTTTCGAAATGCATTAATCACAGTGGTTGGTCTCCAACCACAGACGGTTAAAGATTTCGCAGCCGAAGCCAAAGTGGCACTGGTAAAACTCCTGCTGAAAGCGGGCGTTCCCCCTGGCGAATGCGCTCCCGCAATCATCACATTGACACCGTCACATTGCAAGCACTCGACTTCGCGAGCTAACACAGCAGCGTTCGACATCAGGAGCTAACTCACAACGCAGCCAATGGCGCGCGTGTTTGGGTATGACGCTGGCAACGACGTACCTGATAACACAGCCAATGGAGACCGCATGAGACATCGCTGCCAGACGATTTTGATGCGAAGCCGCTCTGTGACTTTCGTGAGTAACGCCGTACGCACGCCCGTCTGCAAAGTAATTCGGGACGCGCTAGCGACGATCACAATCTGATAAAACGATAAAACTTCCAGCGGCTTTAGATAAAGCTGCATCGCCGTTGTGAGTGTGCATGCGCGTCTTATCATTTTACATCCATATCTTTTACTAACTTGCCGTTGACTGAGGGATTACATGGAGCGTTTCGCGATAGGCGTCACTCACTTTCTTCAATCCGTGACGCGCTGCATTCGACGAAGGCACGATGTCCGTACGCGGCTCGCTTCGCAGACAACGCAAAGAAGCGTTTAACGCGCAAGCGTTAAAAAGCTCGTTT
The DNA here is from genome assembly GCA_013436015.1 of Rhipicephalus annulatus. NCBI lineage: Eukaryota > Metazoa > Arthropoda > Arachnida > Ixodida > Ixodidae > Rhipicephalus > Rhipicephalus annulatus. The sequence continues at coordinate 86,819 of WOVY01010689.1, read as the reverse complement.
CACAGAAATTCCGGTGTCGGTGTCTACGTAAATCTCGTTCATAGCGCAAAAATAATAATCGTTGTCCACGAGCGAGAACACGGAGTAGACTAGAATAAAAATTGGCAGATCCCACGTACAGTGGGAATCAATGATATGCGAAGCACAATTGAGAAATATTGATATGTCAAATTAAAATCAGCACAATGTTACGAGGTGGAGGTGAATGATGCCGTACATGACTTCGGTGTCATGAATATCATGTTTGGACGTGTCGTTTACCTTCGCCACCTATTCACGTCACGTGATACCAAATTTAGTATATGAAGAGTAAGCAAAACGACCGCGAGCACGCTATGAACGTGGTATGTTGTCATGTTCTTACATGACACACATATCAGGATTATCATGTTTACACCAGTCATATGCTTTCGTCATCCATTGATGTCACGTAACACCAAATTCGGTATATGTGGAGCTAGCAAAACGGCCGCGAGCGCATCATAAAGGGCCCAATATATTCCATTGTTTACAGAGATCTGTACAGTAGCCGAGACAACCACGACCTTAATACTATAAGAACTAGCAGTAACCCAGACGACACCCCACCGGTAATGATAGAAGAAGTCAGAAAAGCTTTGGAGAGCATGCACAGAGGCAAAGCTGCTGGTGAGGATCGGGTAACATCAGATCTGCTGAAAGATGGAGGACAGATTGTGTTAGAAAAACTAGCCACTCTATTTACGAGGTGTCTCCTGACGGGAAAAGTACCAGAGTCTTGGAAGAACGCTAACATCATCTTAATACATAAGAAAGGAGATGACAAGGACTTGAAGAATTACAGGCCGATCAGCTTGCTCTCTGTAGTATACAAGCTATTTACAAAGGTAATTGCTAGCAGAGTAAAGAAAACAATAGAATTCAATCAACCAAAGGAACAAGCAGGATTTCGAACAGGCTACTCAACAATTGACCACATTCATACTATAAATCAGGTAATAGAGAAATGCTCAGAGTATAACCAACCACTATACATAGCCTTCATAGATTACGAGAAGGCGTTTGATTCAGTAGAAATATCATCCGTCATGCAAACACTGCGGAATCAGGGCGTAGATGAAGTATATATAAACATTGTGGAAGAAATCTACAGGGGATCAACTGCTACCATAGTGCTTCATAAAGAAAGCAACAGAATACCAATCAAGAAGGGTGTAAGGCAGGGGGACACAATTTCCCCAATGCTATTTACCGCGTGCTTACAGGAGGTTTTCAGAAGCCTAGAATGGGAACAGTTAGGGATAAGAGTCAATGGAGAATACCTTAGTAACCTGCGCTTCGCCGATGACATTGCATTGCTGAGTAACTCGGGGGACGAATTGCAACTCATGATTACGGAGTTAGACAAGGAGAGCAGAAAGGTGGGTCTTAAAATTAATCTGCAGAAAACGAAAGTAATGTACAACAACCTCGGCAAGGAGCAGCGCTTCGAGATAGGTAATAGTGCACTTGAAGTTGTAAAAGACTATGTCTACTTAGGGCAGGTAATAACCGCAGAGCCGAACCACGAGATTGAAGTAACTAGAAGAATAAGAATGGGGTGGAGCATATTCGGCAAGCACTCTCAAATTATGACAGGTAGATTGCCACTATCCCTCAAGAGGAAGGTATATAACAGCTGTATCTTGCCGGTACTTAGCTATGGAGCAGAAACCTGGAGACTTACAAAGAGGGTTCAGCTTAAATTGAGGACGACGCAGCGAGCAATGGAAAGAAAAATGGTAGGTGTAACCTTAAGAGACAAGAAGAGAGCAGAGTGGATTAGGGAACAAACGGGGGTTAAGGATATCATAGCTGAAATCAAGAAGAAGAAATGGACATGGGCAGGGCATGTAGCGCGTAGACAGGATAACCGCTGGTCATTAAGGGTAACTGACTGGATTCCCAGAGAAGGGAAGCGGGTTAGGGGGAGACAGAAGGTTAGGTGGGCAGATGAGATTAAGAAATTTGCGGGTATAAATTGGCAGCAGCAAGCACAGGACCGGGTTAACTGGCGGAACATGGGAGAGGCCTTTGTCCTGCAGTGGACGTAGTCAGGCTGATGATGATGATGATGATGATGATGATATTCCATTGTAGCGTTGACGCGCGCGCAGACGCGACCAGCGTCCGTCAGCGTAGCCTGACGGCAACCGGCGCGAAATGCGACATGCTGAATTTCGCGCCCATGCGTTACCCATAGACTTTCCTAATATTAACTAGAGAGGACTCAGTCGCTGCGATCGTTCAGCGACCATGCGGGTATTACACACATTTGTCTATAGTCTTCGTACTTGCGGGAGGCGAATCGTACTTGCGGCTTCCTTTATTGCTGTGTTTCGGTTTTGTTTCGAAAGAAAGATTTAACCATTTTGAACTTCGTGACCCGATTTAGAAAGGTAAGTCCAAAGAAATAAGGGGGTGAAGCGCCACCACTAAACATTTGATGATGTTTGCTTCACATGCGAGGCATGAGAGAGTAAAACGTGATTATACTCCTGCTCTTGATTACTTTTAGATCCGTCGGCACGCCGCGAGTGATTAGAACTACCTAATGACCACACATGCAGTAAATTGTACGGCATTTCTTTGTTGAGGCGTTAAAGAGGATTAACAAAAGAAAAGCGTTTCCAGCGCGCACCAGTGAATTTCATCGCGCTGGAAGGCACTTGGAACTCTTAATATTTACCTTCTTAGCTTCGGATCTGTGTAGTGAAATACGCGAACACTACCTCATTCAATCGGTCACGATTGAAACTCAACGCGAACAGTTACAACATTTTCCTTAAATTTTTATTCATGCTTTTCGCTATGACAATCGCACACAAGCGATGGTGCCTTAAGCCTAACGTGCAGTACGGCTACAGTGAAGTATTATGGCTTTAGTCGTAGAAGGTGAACAAGAATGACCGAAAATATGCCCAGAGGGTGAAAAACAACAACAACTAAAGTGCTTAGCATACTCTTCAGATGCACGTTGTTTTGTACGCAGCAATGACTAACCACTTAGCGAGCCATTGCAAATGACCTTCATATCATTGATTGTGCGAATATTCCTTTTTTTACTGTGAAAACTTGTCGGATAGACATGCTGATCTCACGAAGCACCAAAAAACACAGTAAATAAATTAGATATAGTCCGGCTGGTATTGAGAAGCGCGGAGAAACTCAAATCTATGCGCTTAAACCAGAAAATGGAGACATGTCACCAACATTACTTATGACAATAAGAAATAAACCCCCCTTAGCCGTCTGTAAGTGCGGTGTAGTGCTTAAAGAGGCGAGCTAGCCATCGCTGGTGCGTCTAGAGGTTGAAGGTTCCAGTCCCACTCAGTTATGTTTATTTTTGCACGTTATAAGTTACCGTTTTTTTTTTGTCGTAGTGTTAGTATTTAGCAATCCTTACCATCCGCGCACGCGGAGATCCGTCAAAAACAATTAAAAAGGCCAAAGTTCGGCTCAAGTCCTGCTATTATTTTCGTGAGGTGTACTGTAACTCTCTTCGGTGGGGTCATGTTATACTCTGCTTCGGGCAGCATATTATTACTCTGTTAAGGGGGAGTGCTTTGACCTGTTTGGGGGACTCACTGTACCCTGCCTCAACAAGAGGTGATTTACTCTGGAAAAGATAGTGAAATATGGGACAAGAAAACGCTCTCCCCCACAAAGAGTGCCCAGCAGTCTCTTAGTTTTTAGAGTGCACCACATGATTATGAGAGACGCCTTGGTGGAGGGCTCCGGAAGTTTGGACCACCTGGGGTTCTTTACCGTGCACCCAAATCTAAGTACACGGGCCTCAAGCCTTTACGCCTTCACCGAAAATGAGGACGCCACGGCCGGGATTCGGTCCCGCCACTTTCAGGTCCGCAGTCGAATACCCTAACCACTATTGACCACATCGCCGGCCGGGTTGACGTCATCATATTTACTCGACTGTACAGGGACCCCAGTTACAACGTGAGAGATGACTTATCCTCGCATCCAGAAAAAAGAAAGAGAGATGTAGTTCTTTTGGTATTCGATTCAAACGCAAGAGCCGACGTACTGCGGCCATAGTCTGCGAAAAGAAAAAAAAAACTAAGAAAGACAGGTCGCGTTACATTCTAGTCTTCTCGTTCTTTCGTCTGGGTGCACTTTTTCTACGCCCAGCGTACAATCAGTGTTGCCTTCTTATGAAGTCTTCGTCTCGTTTCGCGCACGCCGACGTCAGCAGCGTTTGTACACGACGACGCGTCGCGAACAAAAATGCCGGGAACTGCTCGCAGAGCTCATTGGGCCGGTGCCTCTCTCCGCACACAGTTCAGCTATGTGCGACTACCGGACCGACATTTTGATATTTCGTTTGCATCCACTCGTGCCTTGACTCTGTCGCGTCCCTTATCTTTGCGTTTAATTTCCCCTGACTCGCGCGCGCTGCCTGTCTTTCGCTACCAACATGTTTCCGGCCAGCAGGAGAAACAAGGCGGCGGCAGTTCACTCTACTCGCCCGGTCGTTAGCTTATCGTGGCTGGCGATCGGCCACGCTCCACTCTTTTCGTCCGCGAGTCCCGGCTGTGCCTTCAACTCCTCGTTGAACTGCCGCGCCAACGGGCTTCTCCGCCTGACGATCCGGCGACTCGCTCGCTCCGCATGCCCGACCGTAAACGTTCCCCGCAGTGAGCAATGTCTCTTGCCACTCAGCATTCTCGGTGAACGACGCTACATTGGCACAACTGTCGTCTTAACGCGAAAGAGTTAAAGAGCTCGTTTCGTAGACACTGCGTCCTTCTTTGTGAGCGACAAATCAACAATATACAAATAATAAAATATTAAATGAAGAATTCGTTCACGTGTAAGAATAAAACCAAGGCTTTGTGGGTGGTAGGCAGATGTTGCACAATAGAATCGCACCAATTGTTCGTAAAAAATCACCACATATCCAAGAAGCGAACATACAGTTTCAGTCGCGTGATGGCGCAGGTGAAGGGAATGGCGTTAACGTGCGGCAAACGTTCGTTGCAGACAACGTCTTACAGTTTAGCAGGGTAGCGTTAACGTGGTTTACGTGCCCCAGCTGGGATGTTGGCGCCACCAATCGGAGGGTAAACAAGTTAATGAACAGAATCACTTCGAAGGTGGGTGTCCAAAAGCGCCGCCATATTCACGTACACCACGCTAAAACAGTAATGTTTAACCTCAAACATAGCGCGATTACGGTTAGCGGTACTGTAACGTACGTATCTGCACTTGCGCACTTCTATCCTGCTATCACGGTAAGCCCGCTATCTCACTAAGCCGGGTATACTTTATTCGTCTAATGATAATGAACGGGGAAAGCAGTGGGGACCATTCGTGCAATCCTGTGCATTGCACACTCGAGCCCGAAAATGCGGGACAAGACGCGTGTACAGTATATATAGAATGTTCTCTTATTGGTGATGTAGCTTGTATGGTATTGAGCTGCCGGTGGCATTTTCCCTTCACTAGGTCCGATGAAATGCAGAGCCAAGGATCTAACACCCGTATCAGAAACGTTCCTTGACGTGCCGCTGCTTTTAATGCGGTTCAAACGCATTAGAATTGTGCTGTTTTTGCGAAAGCAGCAAAAATGCGTTTCAAGCGCGCTGCCCTAAGACGGGTAGCATCGCTACGCTGCTGCACGCGTCCCTAGCGGCCACTGCGAGTACTACGAGTCACGACGGACAAAGCAGGCACAAGGGTCGTTCATAAGCTGCTTCGCATGTAAAACAATCTACGTGAATGTAATGAGGCGGGTATAAGCTCCTTTATGCATGTATTATTGCGTGTAATATTACAGAATATTACAGCACAGAATTGCCCCGGGTGGTAAAACGTGTGTATTGCGCAACCAGTGGCTATTTTAAAGGCCCACCTATTACAAAGCTCTCAGACATGCGTAATCATCACCAGCAGCAACAAAAGCATCAATAAAGTGAGCTGGGGCACGATTGTCGATGGGTCCACTATAGTGGGGGCTATCTATATCCACTTCAGCCTCTACTGATTGGCTCGCGCTTAGTGAGCCGCGCACCCCCTGTTCTCGGTCTTTCTTCCGCAACATCGTTTTGACGTCACGGTGCTTTCACAACTCTCGGCACAAGTGGGGAAAACGCAGTACGTTCGCTATGAACGCTGCACCCAGAGATCCACTTTTTGACGCCCATCTCGAAGACCACGCATAAGCTCTAATCACGTTATTCCTGTCAATAGACATAACGCGGCCGTCCACCGGACGTATACCTGAAAGATTGGTGCATGTACCATGCATCGTTCTGAAGCATCTGAACGCATTCATGCGCAAATGCATACTTACCAAGCTTATTTAAGCGTCCTGTTGCGTTACTGCACATTTCGTTAAATTTATTTAGGTGCTGACGGGTTTGGTGCGTCGATGTGGTCGATCATGAGCGCCATGACGTCACGAGACACTGCTGTTTTTTTTTCTTCAAATAATTCAACGTATGTCGTCGATGTGGACAGTAGGTGGACCCACCGAAAATTGCGCTGCGTCGCTTACCTTGCTGGCTTACGGATGCCATTTCACTGATTCGCGAAAGAAAGATTTGTGGCGAAGTGGGCACTGCGCAAGTGTACAAGCATGAATGATACTTTGAAACAGCCAACGTGGCGCGCACAGTAATTCGCTCTCTCAACAGGAAATCCAGCGAGAACCGAAGCGAGACAACTGAAATGAAAGGTGATGCGCCCGATCGCGTCTTTGAAGGCGAAGCTCAAAACGTCCTCCAAGGTTTTAGCTAACCTCACATACTAAAGGCAGGTTTTCCCACACATGCAAGGACTTGATAAAAATGAAAGGGACTGCAATCGCGTTGGTCCTCAATTTGCACCACTGCCAGCTGCAGTGTTGTTAAATGATAATATTGGGACGATGTTTTCTTGTTGTGAAACGGCACCGGTGTTATGGAGACTATTGTCAAGCTGAACTGCTGAAATGTTCTCTGTGGCTGTGGAATTTAATGAAAGGGTCCCTTTACTCTCGTGTCCTTTACTTTGCCCCATCTTATGTAAGCGTGACACTATACTCGTCTTGCAGAGGGCAAGTTAACACCTCGCTTTTTTGATTATTCTCAATTGTGTTGCCACATCAAGCTTAATAATTAAGTGGTGATTGTACAACCACGCTATATCAGCCAGCTTGAGTCCACCACAAGCATATGGTAATTTTCTTTCAGCGCATTAGCGCGGAATCGTTCAGTAAAGCACGGCCTCGGAGATGGCGCACCGACAGGCCTGGCAGCACGCAATTACGGATGCCATGAGTAAAGAAACCTTTTGTCGCAACAGGGGTGTAAGTTACTTGGGAGGGAGGGCGGAGGGGGCGAATGAAGGAGCTGCCAACGCTTTCTTAACCGCCGTGATGAGCGGATGCACTTAGTTCTAAAGACGTGCTTTTACGACCATTACAGCCACAGAGGGATATGAAGACGTACAATGAAATGCTGGAATGATCCTTGCTCGAAAAAATTCGGCAGATCCCACGTACCAGGGAATCGACGTTATGTGAAGCATGCAGAAGGAAGGTGACCACGTTGCAATTTTGTTTAGAGAAATTTTAGGGGCGAAGCTCTTTGTAGTGGCACCCGTTTGTCCTTCGTTGTCGTAGTAGAAGTGTGTAACCAGTCTTACATTTTGACCTCCATGGTGGTGCCGGCGGGAGATTTCTTCTGTGCGTTGTTGAACAATAAAAAATTCGCAGCGTGCGCGTTAACTAAAAGCCGAATTCTCCCGTCTCTCATTCCCCCTTAGCAGCCATTGGCATGTACAATGAACACTATCTGACAAGAAAGGGTTGCTACATTATACTCGCTGGGCATAACCTTCTTTGTTTTGGAAAGGTTTAGCGAGCATTGGGCCGCAGTGCCATGAATACAATGAACTAGTATATATCATGAACTCGAGGTGGTTAAAGGTGGGAAGTAGACACGAAGCGCAAGTCATAAAAAAGTGTGCGTGTGCCTCCTGTCGTTCGGTCCTTGGAATGTGCGCTGGATGGCAGTGCTTCTATATGAGGAACATATGATGAAAAGATGCGAGATGGTGGTGCTTCGAGTGTTGAATAGGTTGACGAACGGACATACAGACAGATGCTTGGACGGACGCACGGATGGCTGCACGGACGGATGGACGCATGGACGGACGCAGGAACGGATGCATGGACGAACGCAGAGATGGACGCACAGATGGACGTACAGACGCACGAACAGACGCACGCATGAACGGACGGAAGCAAGAACGAATGAACGGACGGATTCTTCGCCCCACTCTCCATCATTCACTCCGTGGATATGCTGCCATTTTTTAATTGAGCGACACATCATGAAATGGCGCTAATTGCATGTACAAATGTAGCACGCACAGACATATGTTGAAGTATCGCAGATGGTGATATAACCAGTTGTTTGAACTTGCGCAACGATTGGGACTGTAACATGCGTATTAGCAACACCAGAAGGTGATATGAAGCGCTGATGCTCACGAGGATGCTGGCTCTGGACACTGCTACAAAAATCAACTTCAGCGCATGACATCTAACCACAAATCACGTTAGCCCAACGCAATGGCTGTATCAAGGGAGTACATATGTAATGTTTATAAAATTGCGTTAACCGCCATTGATGTTTCGCGAAGATTGGCGTCGATTTGAAAATCAGTTCCGAGAATTGGCACAGCTCTGTAGTAGAATGCTTGACTGCCACGCAGAATTCTTGGGTTCGGTTCCTGCTGAGACCCTGAAACTTGTAATTTTCATCCGTCCGGGCGTCAACGCTGCCGATGTCAGGCTTTTCTTAACACTGACATTTATTCTATGCCTTCGTTGGATCGACGCTACCGATGTCGGGTATTGCTTAGCGCTCGCGCGGTAAAATTGCCCATGTGTGTTCTCGTCGTTCCTGGCTAGATACTTAGTGTTAATCACGTGTGGCATATACCCGCATACCAGTGGCACATACCCGCCCGTACGTGCCAATTTTGGGTCACGCCAAGATAAGGGGGTGACCAAATGAGCACCGAAACGTAAGCGGATAGATAGATAGATAGATAGATAGATAGATAGATAGATAGATAGATAGATAGATAGATAGATAGATAGATAGATAGATAGATAGATAGATAGATAGATAGATAGATAGATAGATAGATAGACGCTCAATGCCGTTGAAGTTCGCTAAGAAATGCTTCGCATATAAAACTTTCAAATCTTAACCGCATAAAAAAGAATAAATAAATTAGTATGCGCCAGTCTTATTGTACGTATTTGATGGCGCAGGCCGACTGGCCACCGTAAGAAACCGACGCATCGGCATGCGTGCTACCGACAACTTGAATGCGGTATGTGGGCATGCCTGAGGTGGGTGGCCTACACTTTCATCATCATCTTCTTCTTACGCCGTAAGCAGGTTTGCGCAATAGCCCATGCTGTCAACTGGAGTCACCTTCAATAACGGCCATTCTCAACTGGTCCACTCAAAAGTACGCATGGCCGGGACACGCGTCCATTAGGCGGGCTTTCGACGCTGAGAGCGATCGGCAAATGCTCCAAGCGCTGCTTATTCAATGTCTGGCTTCAGTAACGGGCACTCAAGAGTTGCTCGGGCCCCGCGGGTTTCAGGGCAGGCCATTAGGGTGCGAGGGACGAGATTACACAAGAGAGAAAAAATAAGCGAAGAAGAAGTAGCGCTGTGCATGACTGCCCGAAACGCCGGCAAACGAGATCAGACGCCTAAGCGCGCGCTGACCGGACGAAATCAATATCGACGGCTGGAATGGAGCATGCCCGCCCATGGAGGAACGAAGTTAACCGGAGCACTCGCGCGACCGAACCAACTCTGGCGCACGAGAGTCACGCGCTGGGAGGGAATGCTGGGTCACGCCGCAGGTAGCGACGAGGCCGCTCGTGGCCCAGCGCGGCCGTGATGTGCGGCCATGCGCCAACAGCGGAGAAGGTTCACGAGCGCTGCACGTGCCTCTCTCCGAATTAAACTGCGTTAGCGTTGAAGAGACGCAAATGCTAAGGTATACATTCTGCACAATTAAAAATAGGAAAGAGAAGAGATTTTTCTCTTCGCGACTACAGCCGACTGAAAATGATTCCATCCGCCGCGGTGGTGTGGAGTTGCTGCCCGAAGGTCGGAAGTTGGATCCCGGCCGTGGCGGTCCGCTTCGTAGAGACGAAATGCTACAGAGGCCTGCGCAGTACGCGATGACGGCACACGTTAAAGGACACCAGGCGGTCGAAACTGCAGAAGCCCTCAACGATGGCGTCAAATCATATCGTGGCTCTCATTGTTGGCCAATGTTAAGGAAAAAAGTCTACTTGATTATCAGGCTCTAAAGCTAAATAGCCACACGCGCACAACGTGGACGGCGCAAGCGTGCAGAGAAGGGCACACCCGGCGCCGAGGCTTGTCTGCATACATGGTTGAGGTTCGGTGCATGACACATATCATTTTTTCAAGCTTTGTCACGTAAAGCAGTTTTACTACCTGTTTTGCCTCGGTGTGATTTCAGTATATTCACCAACTGCTACTATGCTTTAGTTTGTAATCACGATAAATGTGTATGCTTTACGTATTTGTCGTATATTTTTATATTGCTGCTTTAATTCTGTATTGATTCCGCGCCTCGTGTTCCTCACTTTTTTTTTCTTTCATGTTGCAGACTTGCATTTCGGGCAATGGTATCGATTCATTTCGTTTCATAATGTCCTCATGTTTTTTAAGAGCGCCCCCTTCCGTCGCCCTATGTAATACCTTCGTAAGAGGGCCCTTAAAGGTATTATGAATTCTTGTGAATAAAAAAAAGTACATATAGAAGACAGCTTAGCAATAAATGGGAAATGAACCACTTACCAGAAGCTAAGCGTCGTCAAGACGATGCCGGTGAGTCTTTTTCTTTTATTTCTCTCTCATCCGCATTCTGAGGCGGAATTTTCGAAACGCAATTGAAAATGATGGATTTCAGATCAACGGTCTTTCACTAGAGCTGACAATAGGGCATCATTCACTTGCCGACGCATCTCCATGTTTACTCACAACACAGGCTCGTTCACACCAATGCGGCCCATGTCCCTATTATTTTGATACTATCTCAAAAATTGCCCTCAGCACCGGAAGAGTATGGGACGGGACCTTTTAGCCAATGGACATCGGGCACCACCTCTCGTCACGTCACCTGCACCCCCTCGCGTCTACGCACACAAGTTCGACGGCAGCGTCGAAAAACAGTAGAACATGGCTGCACCCACCGACCCTACAGGGTGCCCTTCGAGCTGATCACGCCATCGTCACTCTGTGGCCCTTAAGTTACAGACTGACACTTGTGTTTCCTTCAAATTTATGTCTCGGAGCTTCGGCAGCAATGTATTCGTGGCTACACTGGGCTACTTCAATTCGCTGCAATCAAATTCTCTGAGCGTTAGGCTCGGAAGGCGTGGTTAAAAGAAACAGCTTATCTCGTCGAAAACGGAATAACATGCTTGATATATTGTCCTGATCATGAGGCACAAGACTATAGCTAATTACACCACTCATTTAATTCCGAGAGTGCGTCAGGACGAAGTTCAGATCGAAGCGGCCGGTCGAGTCTGCACGGACACTGCCATGCTGATTTTTAAAAACGTGCAGGTACAGGTGCTTACTGGTACAATAATTAAAGAAAACGTCATTATTGCGATAAAAAATAAACATGATAGTAAATTACGCGCATCAGCAGATGATAAACAAGGGCGATTGTCTAAACCTTGCCGGTCGCAAGTAACTATATATGTAACTAGTTTATTAATTGCTCAGCTGCTTGCTTCATTTGCAGCGCAAGTACGCGCCTTGCTTGCACCCCGTAGCTTCGGCAGAGCTGAACCATAGCGGTGAGACAGAGTACAGGGGCCCGTTAGAGAATCTCAGGTGGTCGAAAATTTCCGAAGCCTTCCACTACAGCATCCCGCGCAATGATATCACAGTTTGGGGACGTAGCAGCCCAACAATTATTATTCTCAATACAGTCAACAATGAAGTGAGGAGAAAATGGCTCTCGCGCAAGGGGCCCTCTGAGTTTCTGGGCTTTTTAAATGCGCAGCATTTCTTAGTCGAGCGACGTCCCACTTAGGGCGTCGGCATTCTCCACACCCCCACTGCGCATGCTCGCGCATCGTGCCACACATACTTATGTCCCGTACAAACAATTTGCCCACCCCGCAACCCTTCTCGCCTCGCAAGACCAACGCAAGGAGCGTCTGCTAGTAAAAACCGACTGCTCGATCTGCACAGCCGTTCACTGGTCACCCCTTTACGTAGGCACTATATCGCACATCGGCGTCCCACCACTCGTTGGAGGCATTGCTTCTCTTTCATTCAATAAATAAGAATAATAATAAAGACGAAATGACAATTAAGCATTTTCAAACCATACCAATGTACCCAACATTCACCTGCGACGCATTTACACGAGTCCCCCCCCCCCCCCCCGACCCCTGAGAAGATGCGGGTGGCATTTTTTTGTTTCAGTTTTGCAGATAAACGTTCAGTCAACGTTGCTAACAAGGGTCCAAAGCTTTTCTTATAAGTCCGCTTTGGTGGAACAGTGCTGCTCACCTGGAAGTCACGGGTTCGATTCCGGCCGTTGCGGTCACATTTCGATAGGGATTTCGATGAAAATAACACTGAACGACTTTATTGCTTTTTCAGCTGCTAGCTTTATCTGCAGCGCAGTCTTCACGCATTCGATGGCAGCCTGTGAGCATGCCTGTGTAATAATGCAACTCAATAATATATTGATTTATTGTGAGAGTTTGAAACTTCATAGCAGTCCGACTTCCTCCGAACGCTTGCCTCGTTTGGAACGCTGATGCTGTCTGATGCTAAGTGCCCGTTGTGCGTAATTTACCCTAAATTTTTCGCACTTCCCTTATCCACCGTCCTCGAAATGTCCTCCCTACGCTTTCTCCGTGTATTTATTTGTAGGATTCCTTTGGAATGTACTCTCTCAGATGAAAGTGAGAAACATCAGCGAAAGCCTTGGTCAGGTCCAATGCGAGGATGGCTCTAGTGATATGTGGGAAAGTAGGATTCAGCACATCCTCCTTAGCTGCAGCACGACATCCTGAGTGGCGAGTCCCGCTCGGAAGCCGTACATGGTGAAGGGAAAGAAGGGAATCCCCCATTACGTTCATCTCAAACGGAGCGCTCGCTGAAAAAAATGGCAGCATATCCACGGAGTGAATGATGGACATTGAGGCGAAGCATCCATTCGTCCATTCGTTCTTGCTTCTGTCCGTCCGTCTGTGAGACCTCCCGTGCGTGCGGCTGTTCGTGCGTCCACACGTCCATTTGTACGTCCATCCCTGCGTTCGTCCATGCATCAGCCCCTGCGTCCATCCATCCGTGCAGCCATCCGTGCGTCCGTGTTCGTGCGTCCATCCGTGCGTCTCTGTGTCCGTTCGTCCATCTTGTCAACACTCCAAGTACCACCATCTCGCATCTTTCCATCATATATTCCCTATATAGAAGCACCGCCATCCAGCGGACATTCCACAGAGTAAACGAGAAGTGACGTACTCACACTTTCTTAAGGTTTTCACTTCGTGTCTACTGCCCACCTTTAACCACCTCGAGTTCAAGGTATATACTAGGTCACTGTATTCATGGCACTGCGGCTCAAGGCTCGTTAAGCCGTTCTAAAACCCAGGAGGTTGCGCCCAGCGAGTATAACCTAGCAACCGTTTCTTGTCAGATAGTGCTCAACGTACATGCCAATGGCTGCTAAGGGGGAATGAGAGACAGGAGAATTTCGGCTTTTAGTTAACGCGCACGCTGCAAATTTTTTATTGTTCAAGAACGCACTGGAGAAATCTCTTACCGGCACCGCCTTGCAGTTCAAAACGTATGAGTGGTTACACACAATGACTACGACTACTACGAGGGACGAACGGGTACCTGCTTTAAGGAGCTTCGCCCCTAAAACAGCTGGTTCCAAGAGGAGGTAACGCGGTAGATGGCACGCACGACAGTGAGCGCGTGCGCATATCGTTGGAGCAGACTGAGACGGCCGCCTGTGCGGCCTTTTCGGAGGCGCACCTCTCGCAGCCGAAAACCTGTTTTTCTCGTCGGAGCCCCGTGCACCCCCCGAAACACTTGGTCAGCCGGGGAACGGGGTGCCTGCTCGCCCGAAAAGAAAGCGAAGCAACGCAGAGCAACTGCTCTCGCGCAGTGCTCGGCTCCCGTCCTCCGCGACCCGGCTCGGTAGCAGGGCCGACGTGAGCAAGACTCGACTGCAGGGCCCTTTCCCTCGGACCACACGGGCCTGCGCACGTCGCTTTGGTTTGAAGCCGCTCTCCGGAAATGCGTATGACCGGTAGCGGCAGACGGGCCCAACCGGAAATCGTGCCCGCATTCGACGTCTCCTTCACGCAAATACGCGGTGTAGTACAGTACTCACGATTTGAAACTGGATATTTCGGGGCTAAGCAACACACACGCTTTCGTTTCTGCTGTCTCCTATTCGGGTCCTTTATTTTGAACGGGTACGTTTGCGTTATTTTCCGATTAGCCGCCACTTGATGTGACTACCTCGAGAAATGGCGCGCACATCTCGTTATAATAAGGAATAAGAATTATTTGCGGGGTTTTACATCCCAAAACCAAGGTGTTATCATGAGGGACGTCGTAGTGGAGTGCTTCGGAAGTTTCGACCATCTAGTGTTCTTTTACGTGCACTGGCGTCACACAGTACAACGGGCCTTCATCTAAATGCGACCGCCACGCCGAGGATCGAACCCGCGACCTTCTGGTCAGCTGCCTAGCATCGTAATTACTATTCCAGCATTCTGCCTTCGTGAATACTGCAGAGCACGAAAGAAGGCTCGACGGCAGTGCGCAAAGCCGGTGCGACCGAGGCGCTTTACAGTCCGTGTTTCTATGGTGGCACACCGACGCTCACCCTCGGACATTGAAATGTGCCCTCAGATTGCCGAAGTAGCAAGCGCGCAATCGAGAAAACAAACAAAAAAGCCGCACTTTGCACTAAGCCTTGAAATTGAGCACTATTCCGGTTGCTTCTGTTCTTTAGGTGATGCATAGCAGTTTCTTGGGTATACTTGTATGGACGTCGTTGCTATGCTTTCGCTTAGCGATGCTCAGTCGGTGGTATACGTTTATTCTCAGCCAACAGCGGTTAAACACTCACGACATGGGCAGGTAGTGGTAAGCGTATACGATCCCTTCTCGTCGTCGCCTTTTCCGTTTCAGTATTCTCTCGTGATGCGTATACTGGCTGTCTTCGGCTCGCCGCCGTCGTATCGCAGCCACTCGTTACGCCGACTGTTGCATTTTTCATTCTGAGCGGATGCTGATGATGATGATCCTTGTTATTTAGGCGCACACCCACAAAGCGGGATCGGCCAAGAACCGGGCGGCAGGATTTTTAAGTAAAAGACTTATGGTTTTACAAACACAAAGTAATTTTGGACTGATATATATGTATATATATATATATATATATATATATATAGACAGACAGAGAGAGAGAGAGAGAGAGAGAAAAGCCCATGGTGAGCATTGGGATGTGCCCTTATGTCTGGTTAATGACCATGATATTCGGTGCACTCCAACACAAGATGTGCGCGCAAGAGGCACTGGTCATACAAGAAAGGTCTTTATTGGAAACGTCAACTGCTACAAAATGTTGCCCCAACGCGGCGCATACAACTTGTCTGAATGATTCGAAGAGTACGCTTATCGACACATACGAAGCTGAACAGAGAATACTCGAATGTTTCTTGCAGGCCAACTTACGGTGGCGTACCTGCGAGTACCAACAGCACCCGACTCACGTGACCATCAGCCCGCGAAATACCTGCGGCGCTAAAAAAAAGAGAATGGAGCAACGCCGGAATAGTTTCGTGAGTGCATGACATAACGCACGGCGCATTCCGCCCGGCCGGTAATTTATAATATTTATTTTTTACGTGGCCCGAGATGCATACCTCAGCTTGGTGCACAACGAGTGCAAGTTCGGAGCCGCAGCCAAAACAATCTTTTCAAAGCGAAGTGATGAGGCGCATTCCTGCGCCGCACGCGTGTTTGGCGTCAGCGCGCATGAGAGTAGCAGCGACAACGCATTCCCCAAACTCCCGACGACGCTTCCCGCGAGCAGGAGGCATCATCTACGCTTTGTCCCCGAAAATCCGTGCAGCAAGCCGCAGCCGACGAGAAGCGCTCCCCGCGCAAATGCGGTGCTTGCCGCAGTTGGGTATACGTCGACAGTTCACGGTAGCTACCCCTGATACCCATCGTCAGTTCGTCCGTCGCTGCACCAATAAGGCGTCCACCGACGTTTACCGTTTGGGTGCTGTTGCCTTGGGGGCAACAGCACCCAAGAAACGATAAAAATCCGCTGGCAGCCAAACGTTGTTCGCAGCAAAGCGGCGGTATTCATTCAGTTGATTGCACGCTGCCTCATGAGGGCGTCCCTTGCACTGTCCTTTCCACGCATTTTCATGAAACAACGTATAGCGCAATGCGAGCGAAACCTGCTCTTTCCTTTTCTCTGTTGTTGAGAGAGAGAGAAAAGGCAGGGAGGTTAACCAAGCTTGGCTCGCTTGGCTACCCCACACTTGGAGTGCGAGAAAGGGGAATAATAGAAAGGAAGGAGAAGAGGAAAGAAGAAGCGTGAGAAAGAGATGAATAAATAGTCAGCTCGAGACTACATGACACGATCCAACGCTGTTTTTTCACAAACGCTCGTGAAGTCGGGGGGTCCTTAGAAAGCTCAATAGAGCTTTCGTGGCTCTACGCATATGTGAAACTATCGGCCAAGGTACCAGAATTTTCTTTTCTGTAAGTGGTCGTGTATCCAACTGACGGAGCTTGGCTTCTATAGCACATCAGTCAGACTGGTATGCTGAACAGAGACATAGAATGTGCTCAAGCGTCTCCTCTCAGGCGCAAATGTTGCATGTCGAACTGCTCGCCATTCCAAGGAGACAAGAATCGCATCGTGGGAGCCCCAGACGCAAACGAAGTTGCAAGTTTGGGTCGATAGAATACAGGCGCGCGTTGGAGAAACTCTGCGTATTCTATTGTCGGCGACTTATACGGCGAGCAAGTGATTGCAGTCACGTTGCAGCGTCCGTTCTCAAGAGGGGTATGGGCGTCCGCAGGTCTTGGTCATGAGCCGATCGAGCCGCTTCATCCCCGCGGTCATTGCCGACAATTCCACAATGACTCGGCAACCAATGAAATACAATATCATGAACTTCTTCGACCGCTTCGTGGTAGTCGCTTCTTATCTGTTATACTGGTTGCTTGTGTAATGCATGAAACAGAGCGAACCGCAGCATCTGCTAGGCTGACCTCGACGAGAAAAAGGTCGCCCATTGATTAGGTTTTGCCGAAGAATGTACTAGACCACACCTTGAAGCGCTGCGAACTCTGCTGCTGTCGATGTAATGGTGTGAGATAACTTGTATTGTAGCAATACATTGCCAGATGGAACGACCACTGCTCTTTCAAAGTTGTTGGAAATATTGGAGCCATAGGTGTAAACGTGTATGCGATACGTTTCGTCCAACAGACGCAAAGTCAATTGCTTCAGGGTCAGCGGCGACATGCGCGCCTTCTTAACAATTCCAGGAACCGATAAGCGCACGTCAGGTTGACGGAGACTCCATAACGCAGGTTCGAAGCCAGGCAGTAGCGTGTCCATGGTGTTTCGTCACAATTCCGCAGAACGCAGCACGGGTCCTCCACGCTGTCACGCACGCCAAATGATGTGACGGAAGCCGTGATAAATGCCGAATTGGCGCTCTCAGCATCTCAACAATGATATACGTTGGGACCGGCTGTTTTTGTGTGATAACAATAATTACCACTGTCGATGAGCATCGTGGAAGGCCAAGACGTGTCCGAAGTGTTTGAGCTTGTACGCTCTGTAGTGCACGGATGTTAGTCTTGCACGTGTTGGACAGGGCAGCAAGGCTGCGCCGGAAAAGTCTGCATGGAAGGGGGCTGTACAAAGCTGCAGCATTGAGTGCATGGAGGGGCCCCATGAATTTCCGGCAACTAACTTGAATACATTCTCAATACCGATGAGCGGTTTCTTCAGGTATGCGACTTGTGCACTCCAGGTTAGGTCACCGTTTACGATGACAATCTATGACTGCTTCTATATGCAATTGATTGGCCATCGGTGTACAATGGGTAGAAGGACATGGGGTTACGTGTAAACGCCACCGCTACAAATTTTTCTTTGGGGATAGTCAAATATTGCTGGTGAAGGTATGTCAATGTCATTATTGCGGCCTTCTGTATTCTTGAGCGCACTTGAGACCGTGTTACGCTGGATATCCAGATGCAGATTTGATCAGCGTAAAGAAACATATAAGCCATCTGTGGCATCATTTCGGCGAGCCCCACCAGAACCAGATTCAAAAGAGTCGAACTCAAAACGCCACCTTCTGACACCCCACGACTTGTGAAAGAGTTATTCGTAGGCCAATCTTCAGTTAGGACAAACATCGATCTCTTTGTAAGGTAGCTTCTTACCCATCGAAAGATGCGACATTCAAGATCATCTGCTTTGACAGCATTGAGAACGGCCTCATAGGTGACGTTGTCATAGGCACCTTTCACATTTAGGAAGAAAGCTACCAACACCCACTTCTTAGCTTTCTGCTGCTGAACAGAGGTCACTAAATGAATGACACTTTCGATTGAAGAACGACCTGGTCAAAAGCCGGCCATAGCATCAGGAAAGATGTTATAATGTTCTATAGGTATCATTTCATGCCTGTTCATTCTTTCCAGCAGCATTCTTTCCATTACCTTGCCGACGCAGCTTGGTATAGTGCTATGGGTCGGTATGATGCCAGATCGAATGGATACTTTCCGGGCTCAACAAAGGAAGCTTATCGTTCGCTAGCACAGGCCGGTGTGTTCTCCGTTGTGCGCTGACCCTCACACCAAGTGGGACATGTGAAGAAAGAGTGAAAACAGTCGCGAATAGGACGAGGCACAGAAATGCACGACACGACATCTCTGCGTTGTCCGTTTCATGAGCGCTGCACAAAATGAATTCATGCTGACTAGCTGAGTTTTCAATGTTAAGAGTCAGCGACAAAACCGCGAGGCACCTCGCGCGAAGCTCTTGTTATTTCTTTGAATGCGAAGCATTTCATGGCGAACTTCGGCGACTTTGAGCGTATCTATCTATCTATCTATCTATCTATCTATCTATCTATCTATCTATCTATTCTATCTATCTATCTATCTATCTATCTATCTATCTATCTATCTATCTATCTATCTATCTATCTATCTATCTATCTATCTATCTATCTATCTATCTATCTATCTATCTATCTATCTATCTATCTATCTATCTATCTATCTATCTATCTATCTATCTATCTATCTATCTATCTATCTATCTATCTATCTATCTATCTATCTATCTATCTATCTATCTATCTATCTATCTATCTATCTATCTATCTATCTATCTATCTATCTATCTATCTATCTATCTATCTATCTATCTATCTATCTATCTATCTATCTATCTATCTATCAAGCCGCCTACGACGTTTCACTGTCCTGGCCATTCAGACCATGGTATAGATACCAAACTTGGCATGGCATAACATGACTGTATGAAAAACATATTTGACTAGTCATCACATGAAAATCATGACATGTATGTCATGAATGTCATGATTTAGATTTCATAGTCCTGCAGCTCTTGCGGTGGTTTCGTTCCCATGGCATGTTGCCAAATCGGTATGGTATGACATGATTGCATGGAAAACACACGCGACAGACCCTAACATAAAAATTATGACATGTGTGTCATGTAACAACATGACTCCATGCCACACTCATGATGCGCTCGCAGCCGTTTCGCTAGCGTCACATATACCAAATTTGGTATGACGAAGGTGTGATACTAGTGCAAACATGATAACCACGACAAGCGTGTCATGTAACAACATATCTACATGCTACGCTCATAATGCGCTCGCGGCTGTTTTGCTAGCTTCCCATATGCCAAATTTGGTATTACGTGACGTCAGTGGATGACGAAGATATTTGACTTGTTCAAACATGATAATCATGAGATGCCTGTCATGTGAGAACATGACTACATGCCACAGTGAAGGTGCCAATACATTCGGGCGTGACGCGGTGCGCGTGCTGGCCGGCGTTCATTTTGTTGCATCACGCCGGCGTTGCCACACCTGCAGGCGGCGGTCGTGCCATATATTCGCAGGCGCGTGGCGCTGCGTTGCTTTGAAGCATGCGCGTTTCAGCGCGTCCGGCGTCCCTCCGTCACGAAATGAGGGAGAAGCAGTGTTGTGTAAGTAACGCATCGGCACGAAATACAGCATGTGGCATGTTGCGCCAGTTGCCGTCAGGCCGCGCTGACGGACGCTGGTCGCGCCGGTCCACCTGGCGTCAGACTGTAGAGTGCTCGCGTTTTTCTAACGTGGCGTCGTTGTGCCCAGCGTGCACACGCATCAATGCTAAATTGGAGTATTTTGGGCCCTTCATGATGCGCTCGCGGCCGTTTTGCTAGCTCCACATATACCAAATTTTGTGTTACTTGACGCGAGTGGATGGCGAAATATATGACTAGTGCCAACATGATAATCCTGACACGCGCGCCATGTAAGGACATGACAACATACCACGCTCATAGCGTGCTCGCGGGCGTTTCGCTAGCTCCACGTATACTAAATTCTGCCACACGTGACGTGAATAGGTGACGAAAGTAAACGAAACATCCAAACATGAGAATCATGACACGGAAGTCATTTACGGCATACTTTACCCCCACGTCGTAGCGTTGTACTGATTTTAAAGTGACATGACAACTTTTGTCATTCGTGCTTCGGATATCATCGCTTTCCATTGAACATAGAATCTTCAAATTTTTTTTTCACATTTCAACTTGCGTTCAAGATTGATGAGTGCCGGCAGATTAACAATTACAGCAGACGGCAGCGGTCAAACATCAGCAACCACCGTGAGTCGGAGACCGGCGCTCCACAATTACCATTCCCGACTCTTTCTCGACGACTGATGGGTGCAGCGACTCTGGCTCGGTCACTCCCTGTCCACCACACTGCTCAAGAATGACCGTAGTGTTGAGCATTTTTTTCGAGATGCGGCGCCCTGCACTTTCTCGAGTCCTGACCATTGTTTCGTCATTGCAGTGCCAACTCAAAGTGGTATGCTTCAGCTAGCTGTACGTGCTAACATCGCAGGAGAATGTGCTCGTAAACGTTGTAGCGTTTCAGGCGGAAGGTAATGTGACTTGAGGCCTTCGAAGCCGAAGCATTATTGCTTCATACGTGTCAAGCGGTATCGTGGCGCTCGATGGAAGTGAAACAGAACGATCCTAGCCAAATACGGGACACATAAAGCGCTGTCCCGACAGGAACGGCACCGAACTCTGGACGCTGTATCAAAAGGCGGGACATTTGGTAACGCTAATTCAAACCCGAGCATTGCGGCCCTTCCCAGCAGCGCGACAGGGAATAATGCAAGCACGCTCGTTTAAGCAGCCACCGGGGACTGAAATAGATACCGACTAGTCCATTAAGGGTGTCTATCATAGGTTGAAACCGATCAATGAAATCAATGTGCAAACAGGTTCCTCGTATGCCGATTATTATCTACATAACGGTAGCCGAGCGCTGACTTCGACGCAACGTGCGTGGCCATGCAGTGAGACCTCGTCGCCACATACAGTGATGACCCACGATGTTCACTTGTTGCCAAGGAAACCGTCAGCTGCTCGGCAGGGGCTGCGATAAATACGGTATGTGCACATACGCATTTGCCGAAATGTGTCCCATAATAAAATAAACAGCGTGCTTGCTCGAAGCCCACGCTGAACTGATTGTTAACTTGTCATGATGGCTGTCTAACTACATCGTGCAAGCTACTGCTCTGGCAACTAGACGTGGTCACAATATTGTCGCGAGCAAAACAAGGCCATATTTACTTAAGGCCATATTTTGCAAGCACTAATCAGTTCAAATACTGTTTTTTCTCCCCGAGACTTATTGAATACTGAGACGACCTACCGGGCTCCGTTCGTAAAATCAATGTATCTGATTTTTATGACGCATTTGTGTCAAATTATTGTTCTATTTCTCTTATATTTTTACCTGGAAGCGCCTAGGAGGTGCCGATAACCGTTTTCTTTACAAGCCCCAGTGACATTACTATTTGAATTATTTCCTTCTGTATTTCTGCACCCCACTTCTGGAACAGACCTCCGTTGTGGCGCAATTTTAAAAACAATAAATAAATGAATAATTAAAACCACTGAGAAGGATTATTCAAAGGTAACTTGCAATCTCCATAAAGGAAAAAAAAAGGATGACACTCGCAGATAATTTTCTCAGAAGGCTTAAGGCAAAATCTGACCGGAAAATAAATTAGTCCTGGAGAAAGCAAGAGCCAACGTTGAACCACAAAGCCGCGCCCTGTGCGGATCAGTGACGCGGGACACACCAGCAGCTCAAACGAAAAGGCTCGTCAGGAAGGGACGCACGCACTGCGACACGGCCACCAGGTGGAGTGTCGCCACAGCCCCGGCAAGAGTCACTGTATACGCTACCTTTAGGTAGCACAGTAGCACATTTGCTTTCCAACGCCGCTAGCAGCCATGTACTGTGGAGAAGCTGGTGCACAGGCTGCACCACCGAAAACGGTTGCCGTCCACCTGGAATCTATCAAGTGACCGTCGTGCGCCGTGTAGCTTCACTTCACTTTATTACCTTAAAGACCCCCTAGAGGGGGTATTACATAAGGGGTGGGAAACATACAACAAATGTAATACATATGCAGGATGGGTACAAGTATGAACAGGGGTAACCAATACAGAAATAAAATAATACATGTGCAGGATCAGTATACATATTAACAGGTGTAACACCTTGCCAAAAAAAGAAGACAAAGTGAGAACCAGTGGCACAAAAAGGAACAATGTAATGTATTCAAATTGAAAAGAAACGAGTGACATTTTGTGTAAATGTTGAGTGGCACATTATGGTGGCGAGATCAGTGGAAAGGCCATTCCAGTCGGAAACTGCACGAAAAAAGAAGGAGGCGGAAAATGTCGTGCTACGGGCGCGTGGCCGGCCGACATGAAAGGGATGAGTGGTGCGGTGAGATGTGCGGGCAGGAGGCAAGATATAGGGCGGGTGGCCGAGTTGACTGTGATAGAGCTTGTGGAACAAAATGAGGCTGGAAACTCGCCAACGACTGTTAAGGTTTGAAAGATTAGATTCTTGTTAAGAGATGAAACACTCACGTTATACGAATACGAGGAATGAATGAACCTAACTGCTCCATTCTGGAGTGATTCTAGTGCGTCGGTTAAGTACGCTTGATGAGGGCTCCAGATAGGCGACGCGTTTTCAAGTTGGCTGCGAATTAAAGATTCATAAGCTTGTAGTTTTACAGGAGGGGGAGCATGACGTAAGTGCCGCTTTAAGAATCCAAGCGATCTTCTAGCTGATGATATGATATTGGTAATGTGGACGCGCCATGATAAATCGTTACTCAAAGTAACTCCCAAGTACTTGTATGTGATGACATTTCCCATTGCAACTTTACCGATTTTGACAAGAATAGGTGAGGGGGCTGCACCGACTCGTGAGCTACGTACTCGTAGCTTTTGAGCTACGTACTGGTGTTTTATTTGCTTTAAATTAATGCCCTTAAGCATGGACAGCAAAGTATTTGCGGGGATTCGGCACAATTATCTAAAGTCACATAGAAATAAACAATGCTGTAGGCTTAGTGGGACGTTTCTTGAATATCGGAGGACCTATATTTTGTGTTTGTAAGTTGTTCCTTATCTTTCATAGGTAGCGCCACTTGACCATGCGGCAGCGGCCATGCATGTTGTTTGGCACTACGCTACGCTTTTCAGCTTTGCGTTACGGAACAGACTAAAATAATGCTTTTGAACTCTCGTGGCACCATTGCAAAAGCAGCTGCTTCTTCCTTTTTTGCCGCTCGTTGGCACGCCAGGCACGTCAACTGACGATCGGCGACACGCTTCGTCGATTGGCGACAGGCTTAACCAGTCGTCTCCTGTGGAGTGCGACGGGAACACGGCGACGCGTGGATACACTCCGAGCTTTGCGTTAAGTTCATAAGTGTAAAGAGCCAGAAGAATCGGGCATTGCTTATGTCGACATCGTGTCTAGGCATGCCTATAAACAAGGTGCGTAAAAACTCGCTTCATGTGTTTTTATTTTACCGGATGATAAGGCGCTATTTCAGTGTGGCGTCGTAAATGTGTTTGCGAGCTCGTCCGTACGGATCCATCGATAAAAACACACTTCTTTTTCAAACGCGCACAAGAAGAATCAAAACACGTCCTCATGTGATGTGTCTTTGTCTGCGTCTAAATTGGCGCTGTGCTTTTTCCCAATAGCATCAATTACATCAACACATGTCCTTCGTGAATGTTTAAAACGTAGCGGAGCTATTAAACGGAGCAAATGTCCGGAAGCCCGATAGTGTCCACAATACCACGGAGCTCGCACAAAAGGCTTCTTTTAACGACAACCAGGCTGCGCAGCTCAGTGTGGCCGTATCGTGGAATATGCTTCGAGGGGTCAGAGAGAGGCGGGCAAATATTTGGACTCTGCGTGAGTTTGTATAGGCAGGGGCGCGTTGTGTGTGTTTTCCAGGACGGGAAGAAAGGCCTTACTCTCCGTGTGCATAGCAAACACACGGGGTAATAGAGACTTCCAAGACATGCAGAAACGAAACAAACACCGTGCGCAAGATATAGGTACTACTGTATACTATAGCATGCATGGTCCATGCATATGCTCCCTTCACAAAGCGCTCTGGTTCAGAGCAGCAAGGAAGAGCCGTCCCACACCAAACAGCACAAGCAATGACGCTTCCCGGTTGGGCATCGCACAGAAAGCGCCTGCAATGAAATAGGAATCTGCGGCAATTCTCGCACGCTATTATACAAACAAGTGCCTTGAAGTGTTAGAGAGCTCGTGACCAGGTCAACGGTATAGGAAGATGCGTGACGTCTGCACAGTGATGAGACCCAACGTTGAAATGCTGGATGGAATCTGCGACTTCTCTAACACGATTCACTCGATCCGCGCAATCTTAAGTTAAAAGGAAGGAAGAACAACAAGGAGACCAAACCAAATTCTTTATATTACCACTTACGAATCGCGTGCTAAAGATTCGCTTAATGAAGAAAACAAGCATTCGTAAGGAAGGTGTGTGTGCTGAAGCACGTACGCCCTGTTTATGAATTTATTTTATTGCAAGCTTCCATTACCCCCCTCCAGTAGTTTTCTGCAGGTTCACCACATGTGGCACGCTCAATCGACAGCTACGCTCTGCAGAGCGGTACCAGCACTGCTCGACCGACAGCCGATCCACGTGTTCACAAAGTGGCGTTGAAACGTGTTGGTCAAGATATCCCTGCATGAATGATGTCCCTGCATACGAGTGTGAAACACTCGCATGCAGTCTCCATTGCGTTAACTTAATACTACTCGAAAGCGAAGGTTATCCTAATTTTTTTTTCGGCTGATGCCGAAATATTTCTGGGCCTAACGTCGCAACTGGCAGCAGAAGGCACGGAGAAACTAACGCGCGGATGTGTCAGTGAAGGCCTCGTGCACAGCAGCCCAGTTCCCCATCAGAAATCGCTCAACCCGTGATGTGTCACACACGCCAGCCGCCAGCGTCAAGTCGCATCCGGGAGCAGAGCAGCGCGCGAACACGGCGCGTCGTGATGTCGGACGCAACGTATCGCCCGTATTCAATTCGGCTGCCCTATTGATCCTCCCCCGCAGGGACAGCCTG
This sequence comes from Rhipicephalus annulatus, assembly GCA_013436015.1. Classification (NCBI taxonomy): domain Eukaryota; kingdom Metazoa; phylum Arthropoda; class Arachnida; order Ixodida; family Ixodidae; genus Rhipicephalus; species Rhipicephalus annulatus. Next base: position 60,918 of record WOVY01010689.1, on the reverse strand, counting down.
CCGTCTCAGCTGGGAGGAAAGGGAGGTCCTGCTGTCGTCTGGAGACCTGGCGATGCAGCTTGCTGCGGTGACTAGCGCAGCCGATGTCTTCGCGGCGAGAGGCATGGCCGTGTAGGCGTGGTGTGGGACCACGCGGTCATCAAAGGATCCCGGGGGGGGGGGGGGGGGTTCCAAACACACTTGCTCCAATAAAGTTTTTATGTCTGTCCTAACTCGCTATTTTCTTTTCTGTTTGATTTTTTTCACTGGTGCATACTCTAGTTCACAGCCTGTGTGTAGTCTATTACTTGGCCCTCATGTCGCTGGACTGCGCACCGCTCTCCTTTCTGAGAGACCACCACAACGGAGACAGCGCGGTGGGAGCGCATCGGCCGAGCCAATAGTTGACAACTTTTCTGGTGCGCTCATCGTTCTGCATGCGCTTAACTTAGGCGGTGAAAACGCGTCTGACATATACAGTTGGAACAAGGTTGCCTGTAATGCGGCGCCGTAAATTTGAAAGAGACATGACGTGAAACAGAGATCGCCTCATCGCTTTTATAAGCTTGTGTCAGCGGTCTCTTTCGATATTGCAGCGCTGTATTACAGCTTATGCGGTTGGGTCCAACGCTTTATGTTATATATATATATATATATATATATATATATATATATATATATATATATATATATATATATATATATATATATATATATATATATATATATATATATATATATAACGAAAGAGAGCGAGATAGAGATAGGTCCGCGTGAGCAGTGGCTTGGGGGCTCGGCTGCTGACTCGATTGTTGTGGGTTCGATCCCGGCCGCGATGGAGGCGAAATGATGGAGGCCCGTGTACTGTGCGATGTCAGTGCGCGTTGAAGGACACCAGATGGTCTACATTTCCGGAGCACTCGACGTCCCTCATGCTCAAATTGAGTTCTGTGACGCAATGTTTTGGATATTATTATTATTATTATTATTATTATTATTATTATTATTATTATTATTATTATTATTATTATTATTATTATTATTATTATTATATAAGGGAGACATAGAAAAATGCAGCTATGCACTGAAATACGATTGGAAACACATGGTCACCTTGGCTAGCTGGATGCATTGTAATGAAAAGCGCAAATAAAAACGAAGCACGTTTTCGCACTGCCCGCTGCTATGAATGGTTACAGCTGGTTTTCGGGAAGGGTATCTTCGGACTGAATTTTTTTTCTCAAGCAGCGTCGAGCCGATGGCGACAGAGTTAGTACAAGAGATGTAGTAAAACCTGGACTTACGAACGCGCGTGACAACCGAGACGAGCTCAGCAGGAGGAGAAACCAACTTCCATGACATAGAAGGCGCCGTCCTCAAGGTGGCTTCACGCGGGCAGCGACCCTTTCGATCCAGGCAGTGCTGAAAAAAAAATCGCGTCCCTTAATAGTTGCTGTGTGTGCGTGTTTGCGTGGGCGTACGTGCGATGCGTACGCTCGTTTTCTAGTACGGCAACGCGCCTCGTAGCTTCGCTCAGCCGAGGCTCAACGGGTGTTTCCTGTCCAGCGCCAGCGTTGCGGGATAATTCACGCGCTCTTGCGCAGCCCGAGCGTACGTGTCGAGCAGAGCCACGGGCGGCATTAAAAGTGCGTGTGACGATGGCTCGCTTGGCTGATCAGTGCAGCGGCAACGAGCGCGTTGGAGGACGTCGTTTCGTTCGAGCGCGTCGCTCTTGTGTCGTTTACAGGCGGCCTGTTTTTCTCAGGAAAGGTGCTTGACGGTGCGTCGTCACCAACGGTGCTTCTTGCGCTAGTGGTTCGCGAACGATGGCTGCGAGACGAGTTGCTCGCTGGATTCACCCGTTACGAGGGTTGCTCGAAGAAGTTTATTACGGGACTTCTTGTGACAGCGCAGAAACGCCGCGTCATCGCCTCCTCGGCCAGTTGTGGATAACGGCTCTTTCCAAACGGGTACGAGAACTAAGACGACCACTCTTAGCTCACGATATACGAGGAAGGGATATTACACACTACGCACAACTCAGAATAAATGGAAGCGTGAAACAGAAGGGCCGCTAGCAGTGCAACCGTATAAAGAGTTGTGATTATCGAAGCACTCCAACCGGGCACTAAGGCAAAACCAGAGAACCTCTCAAGAGCCGAGTGAAGTAAGTATAGAGAACAACCAGCACAGGTATATGAGACAGCAAGCATATTCTCTTGGTTCTCTTTCCTGCGAAAGATTTCAGCGTTCTCCTCGGCCGCCATCTGCGGAATGCGCTGTTGGGGCCCGCGATGCTGAAACGATCGTGGCCACAGCGGCACAGACGCGAGCAGGCGGGGACTCTTCCAAACATAACCCAAGGCAGAGAAACATAAAGCGGCTCCGGGGCTGGGATCCGTTCGGCTGTCGTCGCTACGGCTCTGGGCACAGTCTGCGTGCCACGGTCTCGGAATGTTTGGCACTGCGATCTGCCTCGGTCTAAAAAGCGATGGCACGTATATATAAATGCTGTTCCGTGTGTGCACGTGTGCCGGCGGCCTCTCGGGCCACCGAGTGCTGCGGCGGCAGATGGGTGAGCACCGCCCCGCGTGCGTGGCGCCGACGAAGAATGCCGCCCGCGGCTCTCGGGGTCTCTTCAACTGCCTTCGCGTTCACTTCCACAGCTCCCACTAGAGTGCAGTGAGCACGAACCGTTGTATCGGGTCTATGAGGGAGGCGGGTGAACGGCAGTGCACGGATAAATAACACACATTTATTTTATTGGCCAAAGCCACGATATGCTTATGAGGAACGCCGTAGTGCAAGGCTCCGGAAATTTCGACAATTCAGTGTTCTTCAACGTGTACTGACGTCGCACAGTACACTCGCCTCTATATTGTCACGGGGTCGTGACGTGGCCGAAGACAGGAGACTTCGTGTTGGGGTTTAACTGTTTATTTGGGCGAACCTGTACCCGGTAAACGGAAAGTCCAATTACAGCAGCAGTCTCGCACAGATAGCAGTCTCGGACTGATAGCGGCGAACGGAGCGTCGGCCTTCGATCAACAACTGACAAGCGGCGAAGCGCGTCGGCATTTATACTCTTGCCGTCTAGCGTTCTAGAATGTTCTAGCGTTATCGCTGGCGGTGGCGTAGCTTCCAGAACAATCTGTACCGTTCGCACAGTGGGCGTGATCTTATCGAAATGATCTACTACAGTCCGGAACCTTCTAGAAAACTGCAGGCGCGGTTTGCGCTAAGAATCGTGTAGTCTTTTGGGACGATATTTTCGACGAAGAACTTAACTACCTCGGATGCACTGCCTTTTGGCAGGGCTTTTGTTTCGGCGTAGCGGGTGAGGTAGTCGGTAGCTACCACGATCCACTTGTTTCCGAAAGCCGACGTCGGGAACGGCCCCAGTAGGTCCTTACCAATCTGCTGGAAAGGTCGGCAAGGTGGATCAATTGGCTGCAGAAGTCCCGCTGTCCAATATAGAATTTCACCTCCACCAAAACACGACCGCCGCGGCTACGGATCAGCAGCCGAGCACCGTAAACGCTGATCCACCGGCACACACGGACAACAGTGCACGGACGTTGCACATTTCAGTTCTCTACGCCCCTGAAAAACTGCCATTTAACGCACATAGGTTCGGGGAACCACTGCAGAGCTCCAATCGAGGTCACTGCATAGGCTGTTCTACTACACGCCATTCCGCAACTAGATTAAATGAACATTTATTGGGTCCTCCAAAACACTGATCACTGTGCCGCAGGCCGCTCGCACGCGTGGGGACCGAGAGGCCGAACCCTTCAAGGCGCAAGAACGGGCACTGTATACAACCGGGCATCGCCTATGTAGCATGCTATGCAATGCAGATCAGCTACGTCCGAGAGCCACTTAAGGCTCGTGCACCCACTCGGTTATAGCAACACTAGTCGACGAAATGCTACGTTCAATGTTTCCTCTGTGGCTTCGTTGTTTCCGGGCAACCCTCGTATGTAGGTGTCATGCTGCCAATAATGATGATGCACTCTTTTTTTTTCTTTTCTTTTATCCTCCCCCACCCCCACCACCCACCTTCCTTAATAAAAAACGCGGAGCAGATGGCGGCCGTGTTCGCCAAACCACTGCAGGGCCGTCTCCCCCAGCCACAGGAAAGCCGTTGACGTCGCCATGTTTTCGTGGTGGGGAAGCTTCTCCAGAATTGGTTACGCAACCGCATACTGATGGCAAAGCAAAGGCGGCCAGGACAAGTTCAGAATGAGGTCGCCAGAAGGGACAAGCGGCTTGAAAGCAGCGACCATCGCGTTTTACTTCTTCCGGTGCTCGACGAAGGCAGCGGCTCTCATTTCGGCCATGCTGCTTTTCCAAAGAGAAGCCAGCACGACAGGCCTGCTCCCAGCTGCCGGCTCCATCGCTGCATCGGAATAAAACGTAAGGTTCGTTTGACTCTTTTGTGATAATTCTGGCTGGCCCCGTATGTGACTCTCGTTAGAGAGACACGTGAACTGCATTTGACAATCATAGTGTTCTCGTTGGGAATACCTGAAAAGTGCTAAACATTTTCTTTCTTTTAAGAGTGTTACGGATCAGGGTAATTGTAGGACAACACGGTACATTCTCCCGCCCTGTGTCATTCATGCTGACAGCCGTCAAGCTCAATGCGACGATCAACGAGACCTTATACTGGACGCTTCGACCTTCTATTTCAGCGCAATGGCTGCCAGACTTAAGCAGTATACGGTTGCAACTTTTACAGAACCTTTAGTTGCTTGGTCCGACACTCTGTAAACAGGGAAAACAAGGTAATGCCTTTCTGGTGCACCTGCGTCGAACACTTGTTCACGTCTATTTGCGCCGCTAAATGTTTACCATTATCGGAGAACAGAAGCAGTAGGCTCTGTGAATAACTTCGCATAGCCGCGGTGGCTATTTCATAGATGAGACTAATCGTGGCTGCTCTGTACAGAACACACAGTCTCGTTAATTAATTGTCTCGCAGGAAAAAGAAGGAGAACAAGGCATCATTGTACGCACAGAGAGAGAACCCGTCATCCTTCGGAAGCGGGGCCAGACGGAGAAAAGCGCCCAACGAGGCTCCAGCAGTATACGGCATTTACACCCAGGTGAACGACAGACAAGCGCACGGTGACTTTTTGGGCGAGACAGCACCACCAAAAAAAAAGACAGCACATGGCGCTTAGTCCAGCTTTCTTTCAATTCGATTCAATTCAATTCAATTTTATTTACTACAAAACAATCTGGAGGGACACCCGGGCGAAAAGCTGTCACAGCAGCTTGACGAAGGCCCAGCGTCCCTTACATGGCCGTAGCACATATATGACACATGTCAACAAGTGTTTTACATGGCATTCATATCGAAAGCATTATACGTACAGATCTGCATACATCGCACGTACACATAAAATGTAACAATGACACTTCATACAAGAATGAAGGGTAATGCGTTATTACAAAGATAAAAAGTGGTCACGCCGACGTTTTTTTATTTAATGCGGTTGTGTGTTTGTACTGGTTGAGTATGATTGGAATATTATGAGCTAGTGATTGCAGGCTGTAGTTGTTCTGGGACCAAGGCACCTTTCATACTTCAGGGGTTACATGTGTGTGTTTCGTGTTGTTGTGCGGTTCTAACTTAGCGAGCGACGTAAAGTAATTTTTAACATTTTGGGATGAAAAATACATTTATTCTAATAATCCACCTTCATAGAACCTGCCAACGCGGTGTGATTTATGTTTGACAAATATGCCATGTGTGGCTGAAAGTAAATCAACATTTTCAATATAGCGGACAATTTTCTTTTGAATGGTTAGAAGTTTTTGCATGTTGCATTTGGAAATTGTTGCCCAGACAAAGTAACAGTAGTGGACATATGACAGGAATACACCGTAATAAATTTGCAGCTTTGCCCCCACAGGCAAGAATGCGCGGCAGCGCGCCATAGCACCGGTAACCGCGGATAGCTTACCGCAAAGATAATTGATGTTGGTATCACAACGTAAGCCTGAAGAAAAATATACTTCAAGAATGTTCAACTCTTCGACCAACTCAATGCGTAGATTCTGAAAGTAAATATCATTATGAGTGACGAAGGGCTTATTTTTAGCGTGAAGCACGATAACTTTTGTGTTTTCTTTAATTTACCTTAAGCCTGTTTGCCTGAGTCCAATTCGACAAACTGAGCATCATTTCATAGCTTCTCTCGACAAGTTTGTTGGCATCGGAACCTGACATACACATTGTGAAATCATCCGCGTACATGATGAATTTCGCATCATCGGGTATACTTACAATGCCATTATTAATACATGAAACAAAAGGGTCCAAGAATGCTGCCTTGGGGCACACCACATAAAACAGGTAAATTGGATGACTTGTGGTTATTCTGGAGACACACTGCATGATTTCGTTCTTTAAGATATATGACTGAAGTAATTCTAACGGTCTTCCACGATATCCACATAGGGAAAGTTTGTGAATAAGGATCTCGTGTTAAAGATTGTCGAAAGCTTTACTAAAATCAATAAATATACCAGCTGTATAGCAGTTATGTTCAAAGCTCTGTAAATGTATTCCTTCAGTGTCAGGAGTGCCATTTCTGTAAACATGTTTTTTCGGAATTCATACTGTGAGTCAGTAAAAATCCTCCTTTTATTTAAGAAGTCTGTCATTCGAGTAAATACGAGTTTTTCTATACTCTTCGAAAAACTAAGAGTACTGATATCAATCGGTAGTTTGATGCAGAATTCAGATCACCACCCTCATAAATAACTGAAACCTCAGCATATTTCATTGCGCTTGGGTAAATGGAAGTTTCTAAAATTAAGTTATAAATGTGCACCAGTGGATGAGCAATAAATCTTGAAACATATTTTATAGGCTTAATATGCAAGTTATTTATATCTGAAGTCTTACTGTTCTTCAATCCCATGTACACTCTGCATACTTCGCCCTCATCGGTAGGAGCAAAGAATGCACTTTCGCGAATAGCATTGCAGCGCCGCAATTCCTTCGCGCTGCCATTGCCGCTATAAGTGTTTCACTTTGCGCAGTTGCGAAATGAAGATTGAAGTGATCGGCGAGGAACGTGCCGGCTATCTGCCATGGGTCTAGTTTTACCGATGTTAGGGGCGTAAGCTGTTTAAAGGCGACCTAGAACCGAAATAATTGTTTGCCATGCGATCTCTGGTCGTTGCCTCGAGACATTTGCGAATAATTCCTGGTAGTACATTGCCTTTTCCTGTCTGAGTTCGGCATTTAGTCTGTTTCTAAATTTTTTAAATGCCTGTAATGTCAAGTCGGACCATGTTCGTAAGAACGAGTGGTAAAGATCAGTGCTGAACGAGTGCTGTCCCCAGAGATTCGCTTTTGGACGCACATCTCGGAGGCCGTGCATAGGCTCTTATCAGGTTGGCCCTTGAATTAGGCTGAACGCGACCACCCGCCTAACGCTACTGAAAGGTCCCTGCATCGCTCTTCAAACGTCTCAACTCATTCGTACGCACGGTCAGACTTGTCAAGTTTGTTCAAGAGTGCGGTGTACTTTCGCGCTAGAAAACGTTCAATGGATTTACACCAACTGAAACGCGAAAGCATTTGTTGGACATACAATCCACGGTGAATCGCCACTGCACGACTGATTCGGTGGATCGGTCACATCCCGAAACAGGAGACGGGCCTCAACGAAAGCGTCAACAAAGGAAATGATAATTCGTTGCGTGCTTCTGCACTCTCCCAAGGGAGCAGTCCAACAGGTATATATACTTCACCGGAAAGGAAACGCACAGAGGAAATCACCGAGGCAACTCAGTGTTGGCAAACTATAATTTTCTCTTTCCTCGTCCAACAGCGATGGGTAAGAAACCACCCGTAAAAGCCGCTGGAGAGAGCTCAGCCGAACATCACAGTTCATTTCCTTCCAACGACTCGGCCGATCATACACACCGCTGCGGTGGAGCATTGGCTATGTTCCGTGAGATGACCCTAAGGTCGCGGGTTTGATTCAGGCCATGGCGGTCTCACTTCGATGGAAATTACATGCCAGAGACGCACGTGCAGTGCGACGTCTCAGTCGAATGTTGAAATTTCCGGAGCACTCTCGGCTACGGCGTATCGCGGTTTTGGGACATAAAACAAATGAATCTGCCGATCACGCCACTCAGCCTAATGGTCAACAGGCTGTTTAAACTCCGCCCGATTACATGACGCCGCTGTTGGGTGACCCCGCTTTGTTTCCGTTCGGCAAAATTACACCGGAATAACGTCGTCGGCGCTCAAGTTTACAAACCAGCGCGCAGCTTGTTGGGCCGGCACGAGCATCACAAACTCATCACTCCCACGCATCAAGCGGCCATTTCTACCATGAGAATGTAAATGATCTCTAAATACAGCAAACGTGTGTATACGTGGACGTAGTTTTGTATGTGAGCCGTAATAGTAACAAGACCGTTTCTTTTAACAGCAGGGCTGTTCCAGGGCTTGGCCAGAATAGTCACGCTCCAGTTCCCAGATACACACACAGATGGCGTTACTGCCGTGGTCGTGACCAAGCGGTAGTTGCGCTGTGATGACAGAAAGTGACGAGGGAAACACGGGGGAAGCGCAGTTCCGCTGTTTCTGCAGATTTCGCACTATACGTGAAGCTGGGCAGCTATTCTCGCGGTGTGCAATCCTTGGACATGTCCAATTCGGCTCGCCTTACTGGCTGGAGAGCGCAGCCTGTTTCCAGTCTTTCTTTCGCAAAGTCATTTGGCGCTTTCAGAATTCTCGACACAATTTAGAAAGACGGAATGCGTTTCGCCAGAACGAGTGCTGTCCCTAGGGATTCGCTTTTGGACGCACATCTCGGAGGCCGTGCATAGACTCTTGTCATGTTAGCCCTTGAATTACGCTGAACGCGACCACCCACCAAACGCTACTGAAAGGTCCCTGCATCGCTCTTCAAACGTCTCAACACATTCGTAGGCACGGTCAGACTTGTCGAGTTTGTTCAAGAGTCCTGTTACTCTACACTTCATCCAAATAGTTTTCTTTTTACGCTATGAATGTGCTGGATGGTTTAGTGCACCGACGCGGTCAAGCGCACCCCCTCCCCCCCCCCCTTTTTTTTGCGTAACCCAAAACACTCTGGCGAATCGGGCATGTTCAACGATCGGACACTGCGAGAATAGCTTCTCTAGAGTAAGTTGTCCCAAAGCGGTGAGCGTTTTCACTGTCGCTTTCCAATCTAATTGTAAGAATGAAGTGATAACGATCCAAAAGCCAGGCACGGAAATTTCGGCGGCGATTCCTTCGGCGTGTCTTATGGTCAGCAGTCGTGTAGCCGAATTGCGTTAGCTCGCCGCAGTCTTTCCGCTCATTCCCTGTGCGCAGACACAGAGCACACACACCTCGGAGGCGCAACTCCTTCCGGACGAGAGAGCGATGCGAGTCTTGCGAGATGAGCCAGGGCGCGTTGAATGGCCCTCTAAAAGAGCGCCCATCGCAATAAATTCGCGCCGCCGACGTGCAAACCGCCCCTGCAGTTCCCGCGAGACCGCGACAGTTTTATTTCGCCGAGCTGACGGATGCACTGCGCGAGGACGCAACGGCGATGGACGCGGTTTGCGAGGAAGTTTTTTTTTTATTTCAGTCGCGGCTGCGCTAAAACTCAAGTGGCCGCCATAACATGCACCTGCAGCGGGCAATTGTTTCTCGCAGAAATTGGCCAGCGGCGCTCGCGCTCGGGCGCCCAAAACGACTCCGGCCCAGAAATGGAACGCCGAATAAACGGCCGCTAGATGGCGATTGCGCACGCGACTGTGCGGGGTAAAGCTCGAGTGAGCGCTACTCGCGGCACTCTACGTTGGAATTTAAGCTGCGCTTATAAGTGAATTCTTCGTCCATGAATGTGCTCCCCCTCACTTCAAAGCGCAGAGCGGAACGGCGACCACTATTCACGGAATACGAAAACTGCAGTACGCAAATAAATGATGCAACTCGTCGCTTTACGGCCAAACACCATTGATGAGAGGCACGGAAAAAACATTGGGCGCATCGAAGACATCCCCACATTGTGTTCATTATTTCTTTTTTTGGATTGATGCAATAATCGAAATATGTAAGAGCGTAGCAACTGCGTCGCCCTGAAACCCATCTACCAGACAAGGCCGGTAAATATATTCCAGCAGCAACAATGGTAAAGAGTGCAAAAGTGGCAAAGCGGTGTGCAGGAATTTTACAGAAAACAGCGAGTCCTAACAAAAAAAAATTCATATCACTGCTTTCATTTCAATTCCAAAGCTGGAAAGGGAACAAACGCCGTTGACTCATGGCTTCGCGCTTAGCGACCTGATCGCACGGGAGGCCTTCAGGAAGACCCATAACGAAGCGCAGAAAAATAGTTGTCTGGTAGCGTTGGTTAGGAGCAAGCAGGGACGTTTTATTTGAATTTTGTTACTGAACAGCCATGCACTTTCCTACACACCTCAAAAGCTAGTGCGCCTGGCTTTTACTTTTCAAATAATCTAAGACATTGCAGTACCCATGGTGTTATAAAACTTGCGTGTTGTCTTTTATGCAGTCAGTTCCGACAGTTTCTTAGAGCGAAGTCTACGTTACTCCGAGTTATAAACGCACTACAACGTAAAAATATACGCCAAATGTAGTCACTGGCACACGTAATGCTCGCTGCCTGTAGTAGAAAAGACATCAAGGAGCAAATAAATGCTTCTGCCATGTATACAGAACAGCAAACGAAGGCTGAAAGATTGCCAACGGAAAGTTACAAAACACAAAATTATTATACCCCAGAGGGAACAATGTAGGAGGACAATGAATTGAAAGCTCCTTCGTACAAACTATACAAAGCATTCACAACGCCGATAAGCATATATGTGGTATCAACAGTCACTTGGATTACGAGGGTATAACAAGCAGCCATGCATGCAATAGTCGCGGACCCGACCAATCAGAACCCACTGTGTGTGTGTGTGTGTGTGTGTGTGTGTGTGTGTGTGTGTGTGTGTGTGTGTGTGTGTGTGTGTGTGTGAGAGAGTGTGTGAGTGTGTGTGTGTGTGTGTGTGTTTGTGAGTGTGTGTGTGTGTGTGTGTGTGTGTGTGTGTGTGTGTGTGTGTGTGTGTGTGTGTGAGGCGGTCTCGTCAAAATCGGAACCCAGCTCGTGCCACATAACAGTGCAGAATCGGGAGTGTTCAGCATGGCTCCATCGATAAAAACACAGCACTAGTTTAAACGCCGACAAATAAGCAGCACACGAAGACGAGCGCCTTGCATAAATTAGCGTTTTTCGTCAACAGATGTAGTAGTAGTAGTAGACGACTTTATTAAGGCAGCTGACGGTTTCCTAAGTGGCGAGGGCTTCGTCGATTCGACGCGATCATCGCTTCTGCCAGGCGCATGCACGCGGATCTCCCGTTGATCCGAGGACCAAACCAGAGCATTTCGCGGACTGTCTCTCCGGAGTTATGTCCGACTGAGCGGATGCACACGCATACCTGCAGGCATGAGAAACGCCCGGCAGTTGCTCGTAATGCCAAGTGACGTAGACATTAAAGCTGCTTAGTCCGTCCGCTATTCCGCAATCGCACATGATGTCAGTTGCCGCCATTCGACGTGGCATCAGCTATGGAGGATCAAAAACAACAAACCTGTCATGAGTGTCCCCCGAGATTTCTGGGTCACCCACCACCGCTCACGTCGATCATTTGAATACGGCCCCGTGAAAACGGTGCACGCCGACGGATATAGCTTGGCGAAACGTTTTCTTCATTGGAAGTAACAGTTTGAAGTTAGCGCTAGTCCGTGCACTTTGTATGCCCGTGTGTCACTTAGCGACCGGAAAATTTTCCTTCAGACACAACGAACACTTTGATAAGGACTTGAATATAAAGCAAATAATAACGTCAGTTCAGAGCTAATGAGGTACAGAGCTCACGAGGGCCACTTGATAGATTCGAGATGGATGTCAACCATTTACGGCGGCGCAGCCATGTATTGCGCTAAGGTTGCATGGCGAGCTTGTTGGTTTTCCATAGTACCTGGGGTATAGCGCATCCAGGACGAAACAGTATTTGTGTTATGGGACTTAGTTTCTTCCCGTCGTGGGTGCGCTATGCCTCAGATACTATGTATTCTGGGCGCGCAAGCGCCATTCATTCATTCATTCATTCATTCATTCATTCATTCATTCATTCATTCATTCATTCATTCATTCATTCATTCTCTTTACATTCCAGAATCGGCAAAATATTACATTCTGCGTGGTCTCCTGGGCTGTCTAACCATTTGAATAGGGCCAAGGAGACTAAATACATGGCAAACGAAGTGACAGCTGAAAAAAAATTAAAACACAAAATTTGCCAAACATTTATATATAAACAAACAATGAAATACCCATAGGAAGCGTTATGGGTACATCAGAGGTGCAGTTCACGCCTAATGTTCCTGGATACGCAAAGTATTTTGCGGGTAGCAGTGTGGCTAAAGTGTGGCAGATACCGAAACACACGCAACCCACCATTTCTGTTTTCTTGTGCTGCCCGCTGCCGTTTTGTTACAGTTCTCGGTAGGGGCCGGGACAGCCGCTATTGGCAGAAGGAAAGCCTCCGAGGCGAACAACTGTTGCGCAGAAAGGGCGTGCATACACTCCACCTCGGGAGACGTTTGGGAGCAGGCTCATGGCTTGTTGCGGGTGGCCCCTATCTTTGAGAAAAGGAGCAGCATGCGCCACGGGGAGCCTGCCATCAGTGGGACGCGCGCTAATGGCCAAGCATATCGAGAGGGCCACTGCGGTGCGAGTCGCGGTTGGCCGCAGTCGCCGAAATTTCCAAGCAAGCGCGCACGGGAGGAGTCGCTCCCCGCGAGCACCGGCGCGGGGCGAAAAAAGACGCCTGAGCCACTAATCACTCGCCTCGTTGGCGCGCTGCTCGCGAGTCCGACTGGCTGCGTGATGGCATCTCCATCTAAACGAGATGAGCAAGCACGTGCGGAAGATGCTCTGCGGTTAACGAGCATGCTCGTTCAAGAGATGCTCCACCAGGGTGAAAAGACTCAGACGCCATTCATTTTGAAGCTCCTTCGACTTGTCGAGCTTCCTTTCCATCATTTTCTGCAATTTCTCTCTGTTTGCGAGACACACATAGGGGAGTTGCCACAATATAGCGGCAGTGCTGATCGCTTGTTGCGGCTTGTAGTTGCTTGCGACGTGTCACTAAAGCGACACGTCGCAAGCTTGGTGTCCTCTCTTCGACGACCACTTCGGTCACAATTTGTTACTTTCCTCTCAATCTTTACTTCACTTTGAGTCTCTTGTAATCAATTCATTCCCTTGTGAACCACTGCTGAGGAGTCGCGCTTCGCTGTATATAGTTGCGGGCTCCACTTCTCATGTTTTTTTTTTTTCATGTAAAATAGTGCTCGTCGAGCGATACCCAGCCTTCAGGCACAATCACATCCTACTGTGTACCGCTACATCGTAGCTGAAATTACACGGTTAATTCTCTAGAAGCAGCACGAGTTTGTTGTTCGACGGTGAGCTTCACGACGCGTTAATTTCGCGAGTCGTCATTTCCGTCGTCCATGAATTGCGAATCAAGGACGCCAAACTCTCAGTCTTCCTAATGAAGTGCACGGCATGTAGAAACAACAGAAAACTCGAGTTGTGTACTTACAGCATCCAGGGTAGTCCTGCTGGCATCGCCTCGCGACCAGCATGGGTCGTCGATCTGCGCCGAAAGAAACAAGAACAGCCACGTTGAGCCGACACTCCCGTCATAAGGTGTACAAGAACATCCCTTGTCATGAGTCAAGACGGCACTTGGCGAAATGCTGCGCCTGATTCCAACCAACAAGTGACTCATTTCAGTCACTCCAGAATGGACGTCCGAAATCGACGTGAAGGATATGTCACTCTCGTCCGTCAAATCGCGCTAAGTAGCAAAACATACAGCGTGCGCTGGTGAGACACGCAAGTGACAAAACCTCCGCTGCACAAATGCGTGTACGTATGCCGTCAAGCTTAACACCAACGCCCCCACACGTGATATTGAACTACTTTGGTGGCAGCCGCGAAGCACTCAGCGCGATTCCTCAGTGTGCATGGTATTCCTCGGTGTGCATGGTTCCTCGGTGTGAATGGAATATCTCGGTGTGCATGGTAGGTCGGCATGCGGAACCTGAAGCTGCGCGCCGCTAGCTTATATCAGACCCTTTCAGCACACCCTGCGGAGCGTTCGTGTTAAGTTTGCTGACGACTTTTCATTTATCGCACTCAAAATATGTTGAAGAAATTCGTAAAAAATGGGTTGTTGGCTTGACCCTACCATTAAGGGTCCCACGAAACACAAGAAAAGCTAGAACACTTCTAGTAAATGTCCAAAAAGGATAGTCCAAAAGTATATGAGAAGCCTAGTTGACATGTTATTTAAACCTAAGCAGCTTGGAAACCTCCTGTAGCTGTGCTAACGCCACGTTATTATACGGCTAGAAAACTTCTAACAGGAATTCTAAAGAAAAAACATCTTTCTATGATTGTTTAAAGAACCATTGTAAATGTTTACTATACTTATATTATTAGAAGCCTGGTAAACTTCTTGCCAAGATTCTAAAAAGATTTTTGCTAGATCTCTTAACACCTTTTTAGACATTTATTTTTCATGCAAACTAGCTTGTTGAGCGTTTCCCATGGTTAATTTGTTGCATTATGTCAGCATTTTACAATCGGTGCATTTAGCTGCTCACTGTTGAGAGTGACAAGTAGGGACAGCAACATAATTTGGCATCAAATAATTGCTGGCACTATCCTAATCAGCAAATTTGGTGCCATACTTGTTGAAAGAATGAATTAGTGACTGCCGTCTATTACTATAATATTCTGTTTTGCTTGAAGGCAAGACGGGCTTTTAATCGAACACTCATTATTGTTTCTTGTATTGTCTGAAATGCATCATACTGCACATCCAAATGTAAACGTGAAATTTCAACAAATCTTGTTGCATACTTGTAACCTTTATTATACATAACAATGACTGCACACTTTCTCTCATAACTTGCATGCTTTATAGTAACTATAAATGTACAACCTTGAATAAGCAACTCTTTTTTACGAATTTTTCTTCTGAAGTTTCGTTCTTTCCTTCCTGGCGTTTTTCAAGACGTACTCGACACACACGAGCAGTGTGTCACTCATGTCGTCCGTGTTCCTCGCACCGGGAAATATCGACCTGTCCAGCACCACGTTGGCCAACGCTCAATAGGGGCTTTTAGGTTGTACGTATACTTCTTTACGCTACCGTGTTTCCGGATACCGGATAGAATCTGTGCATGCGTGGGTCTTTACGGAACGTAAACTACCCGCCGGATAGGCTTTACGTTTGCGGCGCTATCTCACAAATCCATCTTTGTTCGTAGGAAGCCGCGGTATCCGCATTGCGGAGACTCGAGCCATCGAGTCAAAATAAGCCAAATTGCGAGCGCCAATAGCGATGACACTGCTTCAGCCAGATTACCAAAACTAGAATTGCCTAGAACATCGACCGTCGACGCCATAAACGTGCAAGCCCTCGACCGGCTGGGTAGGTGGCGCCATCTAGCGGTGCCCTAATTAATTAGGTAATCACAACATTGTTACTGCAGAAACATCGTGCATTAAAAATTTGGCGTAAAGACTGCGCAACGGCGGTATTACGAATGGGTTACATTTTTAAAAATTTTCACCTCAAAAACATTACCTGTGAACCAACGTGTTCATGACTGTGGTTGCACGAAGTGTAACAAGATGTCGACGCCATCGTTGCAGTAACGTTGTATTTTTTCCCTCTATGCCCATACGAGAGTAATGTACGCAATAAAAAAATGAAAAAAAAAATGTTTAGTGATATTGCCGCTAGCCTTGATTCAAGTTAAATGCAGTTTAAATGTAGTTAGTATCATTTATGATTTGCGATAACGTAAGGTACACGCGTTTACGTACGTATACGTTTACGTACAAGGAGCTAAAACGTTGAAAAAACATGCGTTCCGGTAAGAGGGTAAACGCAAACCGGTATCCGGCAGCAGGTTAACGTAGGGAAGTATACGTACAAGCTAAAAGCCCCTAATGTTAGTAGTGGCCGACGTGTGCGTGTACATAATAATGTATATACGCAGAACACATGAACGCTTCGAAAAACAATGGCAAGTCGATCACAATCAGTGAAGCATAAAAGCGGTCTTTCAGGCCTATAGCGGTCTTTTTATCTATGAGAACTGACCACGCTCTAAAATTAGGAAAAATTTTTCGCAGAACAAACATTTACCAGTCCTCATCTTTTCCGCTCACAATCTCCCAGTGGATTCGACTTCCGCAGCAGACTGCCGCACTGAAGCACCTTTCAGCGATATATTGCTAAAAGGTGCTTTTTGTTATGTAAAGCGGCATTTTTGTTATGATCTGTTTTTGTGTTCATATTGGTATCAAATAGTTCTTTTTATGTAAGCGTACGTTATGCTGTGTATTTACCCCTGCAATAATGCCCTCGGGCGCTGCCGGTATTTTTAAATAAATAAATAAATAAATAGGTAAGGTCGTGTCTCACAGTAGAGCGGCCGTTTACCTCATCATCGCACTAAATGTTAGACTAGGTGGCTCTACATGTGCACAATGTAGATGCGCTGTGAAAACGCGGACAGAGATGAGACGTGACACACACAGCGCTACTTCCAACTTGGTTATTGGAGAAAGGGTGGGGCATCGCATGCAACAATAGATAAACATAGAAATCGGACGCACCTGGCACGAATTAAGTTGAAAAATAACTCTGCGCTGACACATATTTGCTGCGAAAATTGAAATCAGTCATCAACCGCCGGAAGGAAAAACAAGAGTACACTGCCTGAGCAAAAAAAAAAGAAAATTCATCGCAGTTAAGTATATAAGCAGCAACAAAAGGCTCATTTCGCACCGTGGATCTGAACAGACGGCTGCTTCTCGAAGTAAAACTGCATTACCCGGAAACAATATCTCAGAATGACCGAGAGAGCTGCTTATCAAAAGCAATGATCGGCCGTTCAGATGATATAAAATATTAGCAATAATAAAGCATCCCGCTACTGCGAGTGCTCCAGCAGTTTACACACACGGAAGGGGGAACAAGTAAAAAATTAGGATCGACACACTTTGTTTTTTTTTCTATAAAAGCATTTTGTCGCGTTTCTTTTTTTTTCTTTCTTTGGCTTGAGCTACGAGACGCTAAATCAACGTGGCTGGAGCTTTACCGAATGTTTGTTTCATCAAAGCATGTGTATTACGTCATCAGCACGCTGACTTGAAAAAAAAAAGATATACAACGTATAAAGTGGATATCCAAACTAGTACTGTTTGGTCATTACTTTTCAGCATTTATGTTTTAAGGTGGCTCGTAGTCCTGGGACATGAAAAAAAAGAGGAGGGAGCGTCGGCGGACAAGATTTGAGAGCTCACGGATTTCCGCTAATGCCCGAAGGGTAGAGCGGAGGGGAAGCGCTTTTTTCCGAAGTAACAGACAAGAAGCGGTGGGACAAAAGTCGACGGAAACACTAAGTGACCCCATTTTCGGCAATCCTCGCGGGAAATCAGCCGAGAAAAGTATCTCTTCGAGTGCAGGGGATGCGAGAGCTTTGCGCTGCATTGCACCTTTTAAATCCTTCACGCCGGTGCACGAGATTTCTCATCCATCCTCTCGCTTGCTCCATTACAAACCGCAGCTGTCATTTCTTTTGGCATTCCCTCTTGGAGCGGTTCCTTTTTGTCCTCTGCAGCGATGCCGGCCTGTTAAGCCGCGGAGAAAACAGCTCCCTATCAGCAGAACCTCGTTGATACGCACCGGTTTCGAACAATTTCCCGATGCCGACCTTCACGTTATTGCTATCAAGCGAAACTGCGAAATTCTTTGGTTAATCAGGGCGGTACGTTTTCTCGGAGAGTACGTTTCTCCCGTCTTTGTTTGTTTCCTTTTTTTTCTGTTCTTAGTTTCAAGAACTTATGAACGAGGTTTGACTGTATTCAGCGCTCCTCATGAGTGAATTTCAGTGAAATTGCACGTTAGGCAACATTAACGCGCTTCCTAATTATTGCACAATCTGAGCAGCCAGGACTTCGCAACTTAATCCCAGAAAAAAAAAGTGCTCGCACAGAATAACGCTCGTCTTCCAGACTTGCACGACCACATTTGTAGACGGAAAACAGAACTTGCGTTCCAGCGAGAAAGAGAGAAGGAGACAGGCCCATTAGAGAACACATCGGCCAAGCTGTAGAATTGGTGACTATCGAGCGGAGGATCGTTTAGCCGACTAGGCGAGATTGATGAGACCCGCGAGTTTTGCCACCACCAACGACCACACTTCGGAACAGGGAATAAACCTCAAAGCCCGCTGCTAAATGCGGCTCATCAATCGGTTTGAAGCCACTGCCAGGGGAGACAGACACCGATAAGGCCCCTCATTTGTCGCGCGCAGTTTCTAACAAAGTCTACAGGTGGAGTGCTCCGCGGGAGCTTCCCCTTGTGACGTCACTTACCTCGTCTCCCAGAGTGAGCCAATCTTCAACATGCACGGTGAAGGTACAAAGTCCGAGGAAGTGCGCCGAACGAAGTGAAAATTTAAGAGACGCGCAGGAAAGGATGCGGCGCCTCGGATTTTTTATACTTTCCCTGCTTACCACCTCGACCAGACGGGCGTCCGTCTAACTTCGTGGAAAAATTCTTAGTGCAAAATCAAGACGAATCAGAAGACGACAAAGCAAAGGCGGGCGCTACATTAATCCCACCGAAGTTCGCGCTCGTTGACAGCATTCGAACATTGTCCAACGTGGACGTTTCTGTCATCCGACTGCCTGTTTCGGCCCAGCGGGCTCGTTGGTGATCCACAGCATTCACGGACAAACAACACACATATAAAGCACTGTGTACATATACATGTGTGTTTCACAAGTTTTCGGCCATGTTGAATGTGCTTTGAAAACCCCGTTTCGGCCTGCACTTGTTTGTCTCCCTTGCACGGAATGCTCAAAAAAAGCTCGTTTGAAGACTGACCAAGTATCGCCTGAATATCGATTCTTTATTGGCGCGCACGAGAACGCGACAGTGCGAATACATGAAGCGATGAACTTTTCAGGAAAACGCGCAAACCTCCTGCGCAGACGCGGAAAGAAGAAGAAGAAGCGGCCACAAGACACGCACGTCAGCGGGCACAACGACTTTGCCTCTCTCTGGAAGTCGCGATAGCCACGTGAGTACCGGGCAAGGTGTGACGCAAAGATGGCACGCGAAAAAAAACGCAGGGGGCGCTTTACGAGGATATTTGCGAGATCAGGTTGCCTTAGAGAGCTTATCAAAGCAAGATTCAGCGAAGAAGAATGGGCATGCTGTGACGAAGGTGAGTAAACGATTGAATACGGGAATATCCACCCAGGTGTACGTTTGGACACAAGCCTACCTGAAGCCTTGGGTTTCAGGAGCAACAACGGAAAGGTTAACACGACCGCAATATAAATTAGAAAGGAATGGTTAAAATGCTGGTGGCAGTAAACTAGAAAGAAAGACAAAACAAATAAATAGAAGGAGAAAGAGGCGCAAAACCGCGGCGCGAATTTAAGTTTTTTTTTGTTCATTTTTTGTTACCAAGAGATTTTATCGAAATAGAAAGTAGACAAAAAACCAGGCCAACGTTGATTTCATCATCATCATCATTATTATTATTATATTATTATTATTATTATTATTATTATTATTATTATTATTATTATTGTTGTTATTATTATTATTATTATTATTGTTGTTGTTGTTGTTGTTGTTGTTGTTGTGCCGCACATGTGACCGCCCCGTTATAAAGGGGACGCTCTTGGAATCCACCCGTCGATGCTGAAGGCAGCCCGCGGATATTACTTAATGCAGCTCTATCATGTTGCTTTCTTCGTCGATTCAAAAGAAACTTGAATTCGGCTGCGATGGTGACTCGGTGACAAAACTCGGGGATTTCGGCCAAACAGACGAGCCTCGTGGCAGCAGCAAAAGAATAAGAGCAAAGACGAGTCCCCTTTGGCGATTCCGTTTTCCTGATCGTCACGTGCGTGAACAGAAGCATGTCCGCTTTTGTGGTGCGAGCCACTAACGTGTGTGCCCATCAATAACCACGTCCCCGCCTAGAGTGGACGCTTCCACTCGGTGAAGTTTGTTCATTCCAACCCAGTTTGACTCATTAGGGCTGGAAGTCCCGCTGCGAAGACAACCGGTATCGCGTCTGTAGAGCGCATTCCGCGCGCCTTGAGAAAAAAAGTGCGCGAAAAGCTGATCAAACGTCCGGGTATGACAACCCCACGCTGGCTAGGAGACCACAACAGCGGCGGTCACCAGTAACGGCCTGAGTGGGCACACCACGCTGGTTAGTGCCTGTGTACCCACTTTCCCATATGTCAGGTCTGCCGCCATAAATCTGCGCGGCAGGCACCGCGGGTCAAAAAGAAGCATGTCCGCGAGCTCATTGCCACTGTGATGTGTGTCTTGCGGTTTCAGCCGGTTACTTTGTGGTGGCACCAAGGACGACCGCCCACTCCTGTTCAAGTCGGCGGCAGGGCAGGAAGGTTCTAGGAATCATCATTCGACAAAGCATACGCACACTCTCTTCAAAAGATCACACTGCGAAGCCACCATTTTCGACGAAATTCACACACTGGCGCATTCCGTTTTCGCACGTATGGTACACAGCGATTGCGGTGGAACGCGTCGTTTCATTATGAAATGTCACTTTGAAGACGAGGACAATTGAGGCAAATGCTCTTGCCCATATTTCGCTGTTGCTCGCGTCTTCCAAGCGCCTCTCCCTCATCAGCAGTCATCAGCTATATACGCCCAGCAACAACTCCTTTTTCGGCGGTACTATAGCGCTTTCAGTATACTATATTCTAAGTACTATAGCAGTACTGCGTAAACTACATGACAACATCACATGCCTGCTATGACGCCAGAGAATATGGTATTTAAGTTTACTCATCACTTCCCGGTTTCTCAAGCTGCAATTAATGCCGCTGTATTTATCAAGAGACCCAAACAGTTGGAGGAGGTCGTTCATGAAATGCGGTTATTGGTCGCCTTACAAGATTGCCTTCCTTTACTTTTCGTTTCTTAGACAGCACCACCTTTCCGGCACGCCCGTTTTTCAAAATGAACATGTCGTACAACACCGAATCGGTCGGTGTGCGGCTGCAAGCACGCTGTTCAGCTCTGCAAAGAATATACACTCTTAAAAACGCTAAAATATACACCGAACACTAAAAGTGGCTTCGCCATTCCCATTTTTCATGTAACCCAAAAGTTTCCAGATTTACATCCGGCAGTCGTCAATGCTGTCTGGCGTAGCGGTGCTCATGTGCAGAAGTTAGCGGGTTGTCGGAAGATGAAACTAGAGAAAAACCACTGAAGACCGCACAGCAGAACAACTACACGGGACAAGCGTTGGACTTACAACTGAATAGTGGTGAATATAAACTTGACACCAAGTCCTCTTTCAGTTGGATGCGGGCACTTGTTTAGGTGCATCATGCCATTGCGCAGATGTATCTACTGCACCCTGATCAAAAAAAAAAAAGAACGCATTTTTAACGCGAGAGCATCAGAGAGCTCCGTTCGGAGCAGTTTTACGCAATTGAGTTTTTTTTTGTGTGTGTGTGTGTGTGAAACAGGGCATAGACGCTAGAAACGCTTTGGAAAGCCTATACGGTGGCGACGCGATGGAGAAACGGCCTGCACATACTTTCATGATGTGGCACAAGATGTTTCGGGGGAAAACAGGGGTCTGTCAACGACGACGACGACCACTCTCCATGGACGCCCGTCGAAATCACGCAAGCGGACGACTCGGTCGGTACAGAAGGAACGGCGTTAAGTTTTCGGATTATCGCGGAGGAGTGCGGAATAATAAAAACGATCGTACTTTGACGAAAGGTCTGCGGATGAGGAACGTCTGCCAGTGAAGTGCTGAAGGAGCATTCAGTCACTCCGCGCTGATTGTCTCCGAGTTGAAGGCCGAAATTAATTTATCTATTTATTTATTTATTTATTTACTTACGCAACAGTGCCGACTTTTATGCGAAGTCGTAGGCAGGAGTGGGTTGCATATATATACATTGTATATTACAGTTTCCAATGAAAGAATACAACAGAAATGACTTATATTAAGAAAAATGCGTCGGGAAAAAATCTAACGGTGCACTTAGAAACATTGAAAATAGATTCAGCGTAACACTTTTTTTCCTTCTTCCACAGACTGAGCAAGTTTTGCTTTAAAAAAGGCACGAGGATCGACACATTGACCAAAATAAATGCGCACAAAGTAACGCACAAAGTAACGCACAAACGAGCAAGCACTCAACATAGCAAAGCAATATAACTCCGACACGCCTAAGAAATTGGATGCAATGGCAACTGATTTTAATAATAACGACTACAAATCAATCAAGTCATGGCTGCCAGATTCGGTGTCGCATTCACGAATGAAGAAACGCTTGAGGATGATACACTTTCATCGGGCAGCGCGTTTCAACCACGTACTGTACGAGGAAAGAATGATTTTTGATTGATTGATTGATTGATTGATTGATATGTAGTGTTTAACGTCCCAAAACCACAGTATGATTATGAGAGATGCCGTAGTAGAAGGCTCTGGAAATTTCGACCACAAGGGATTCTTTACCGTGCACCCAAATCTGAGCGCACATGCCTACAGAATTTTCGCCTCCATCGAAAATGCAGCCGCCGCATCCGGGATTCAATCCCGCGACCTGCAGGTAAGCATCCTAGTAGCTTTTGTGGTTTTAGGATGTTAAACTCCACATATCGATCAATAAGCTTTACGGATTTTCTTTGCTTCTTTATAATTTTTAACGTATGGGGGTCCCATAAAGAAGACGCGTATTCCAGAGTGGGTCACACGTAAGTTTTCTACGCCTAAAACTTAATTTCTTCAGTGTTCTTGCCAATGGTTCTTCGTCAGTACCCGAGCGTTTTCATTGCCATTTTTTCCGGGTGCTGGCAGCGCTGATCCACGCCCGGTACATCCTCAATACAGCACCACCAGACTTCGCTATATTGCAATAGACCCTGTATTAAACTCGTCAGGGGCGCTGTGCAGAAGCCCCGCCTACGCTCTACAGTCAAGACAAGTTGTGGCCACGAGTTCGCTATCTTGTGCCATGCCTTCATCTATCTCTTTTCGCCAGCATTGGTGTGGCCGACCATCTAGACATTGACGTTCCTCGTAGGTGTCACATCTTCGAACCTACCAAGCCAAGAAATCGCGCAAATCTTAAAAATTCACGCCTAAGTGGAGAAACTTGGAGCGCACAAAAAAAGAAGAAAAAAAACAACACGGAGCAAATGACCATAGAACGATTTGCCCCACGCTTTTTTTTCTGCGTTCTGCGTGTCACCGTTTGCCATTATCAACACTTCTTTCACGCTTGAATGGCCTTACGCGACGCCAGCGATTGCGCTGCCACCGCTACACTACGTTCAGCGCTTAAAGGAATACTCCAGCGTTTTTTTTTTAATATTCACCTATATCAATAAAACTTTGGACATGTGTTCTCGTCGCTACCGTGGTGATATGTGCCAAATTATACAACCGTAAATCATACCGACGAAAGCACTCGGCGTTAAATGTCATTGTCATCGTTCTGCTGCCCATTGGACACTGCACTGAAGGCATTCACCAACGATAAAACGCACCTAACAATTTTGTGCACAACAGAGAACGCAAGCAAGCGCAGAACACTAAAAAAATGTGAGGGGTGCGTCTTCTTGCAGACGAATGTCACGAGGGGCCTTGCCATGTATACCGTTGTAGTCCAAGAGCTGCACTGAGTATACCCGTGGGCCGAGGGCGCTAGAAAAAAGGTTTTTCGTAATAATAAAACCGTCATGAATTTTTCGTTCGTCAAACATAGATAATGCTGTTGTGGAAAATAAATCTCATTTGTAGAACTTATTGATTGCTTTAACATTGAAGCAAAGTTGGTTTTTCACTATTAGTGTTTGTTCCCTCGACACATGTATCGCCTAAATCACAGCTCCCATAACTCGCCATGCCAATGTCATTAGCAACAGCTTCTGAAGCGGTTTTCGCCCGAGTCTTCGCGACCTATTCGACCTTGTCCGAAGCTATTCGCGCCGGCGGGACGAATTCAAAAAGCAATGCTTCCGAGCTCGGAGCGCCGCAATCATCACTGAACTTGTCACTGGTATGTTTACACGAAGTTTGATACCGCGTGGGATGACTTCACCAATTAGCTTTTCATGAGTCAGGATGCACGTGAGCTATGTTTACACCCTGGCCAGCCGGTGGCGGGATATAGCGAATCTCGTGACGTCTTCGGAGACGGATTTTTATTACGTCATTCGATGCCCATCATGGAGGACGGAACAGCTCCCTGTTTCGGTTTCGATTTTGACTGATCGTTCATTGCTTAAATATAATTACTAAGGATTGTTTGTGCATAATAAACCAACCTGCCTTTTTCCACACTGTCAATGCTATTTAAAACAGCATTATCGCAGTATGGTCGAAAATGAACTGGAGTTCGCCAACACGATATTTGGATTGCCACACACTCTGTACTGGAGAAGAACGGGATGTTATGCTAATTTTCTTTTTTAAGAACGACTCCTGAAACACAGATTAAGCCTATCGTTCAGTTTGCCCGAATATTGCGCGTTGATAAGAATCAGTGAATAAAGGCAACCGAGCTATCCAGAAAGCGGCGCCTCACAGTCGGCGGCGGAAAGGGAAGCGCACAGGAAAACTTCGAGCGAACAAAACCACCGGATGCCGCAAATGATACAAGTCGCGCTGCAATGAGCGTCATCAATCTTGCTGGCTCTAACCAACGTCCACCAGTAATTAACAAGGCAAAACATGCACAGTCACTTCCACGGCGAGGAAAGCAACGGCGCCCCGGGGAGAAGTCACTCGCAACACCCCCTGACGACGGTTACGCGGGAGGCCGTTTAACCCTAAACCAGTTCTCCACCGCCGCATGGTCCAGCCGAGATAACCAGACTAATCGCCCTTGTCTCGGAAAGCGACCAATGCACGTGGTACGCGCTGCCCTCCGAATCCACGCATCAACACAACGAGCGTGTGCGAATGCGACATTACAGGAAATCCACAGCTGTTCATTGTTGCAAGATTATGGAGAGTTTCGGCAGCGCTTCTTCTATGGGCCCCCGAAGTGGTGAACAAGTGGGCAGGCGCCTACACTCCAACATTAGCAACAATAAAGAAAATACTTGTGACTCCTTTCGGAGAGCCCATACTTGCCCCGGGTGTGATTCTCTTTAAGGAGACATCTCAACTTCCTTCGGAGGGTCACTCACTTCTGAAAAGTCATGTGACCCACAAGAGAGTCAAGCGCACCTCTTCCAAAAAGATATTGATATACGTGACAAGTTAGGACTCCCCGAAAGAACCGTATACATGCTTTCTTTTTTCTCAGAGTGTACTTGGGGAGGCGCAAAAAGAAAGCTGGAAATCGTCTCAATGCACAGCGAGTGTGACGGCGTTCGAATTTATCGAAAGATGTATCGAAATGGTGAGCTTAACACCATTCGATAGCAACTTTCTTGCCTCAAAATACAGTCACGCTAAACAACCACGGCAGGTCGTTTCATTCTCATTGCAGGCACTACTTAACTAGTGAACCACAAAATTACTTACAATAACAGAGAGCTGAGCTGGTTGGTAAGTATTTATTCTAATACACTATGAACAAAATATACCTTTCTTGGAGGAATCGGGAGAAGATGCTCGCGCCCTGCTCCGGTGGCCTTACCCAAACTGGAATGTACCGGAGCATATACATTGGTTTTCCACCAGTGGGCCACAGACGAAGGAAACCAGTGGGAAACGAGCCTAATTCTCTGATCATGTTCCGGTGGTTGCTCCGCAGATGGTCCGGCGCATCACTTACGCTCTCGGGGATGCTCCGCTAATAGGGAGTTTTAGCTAGTAGCTTTACGTTAACTTGTTACCGGATACCAGTTTGCGTTTACCGTCGTACCGGAACGAATATGTTTCAATGTTTTAGCTCCTCGCACGTAAATGTTTACGGACGCACGTAAATGCGCATACGTTTACGTTTTCGCAAACCGTAAATGGTGATGCTGAGTGCATATAAACTGCAATTAACTTAGATAAGATTGAATCACCGTTGTGGCAAAATCACCAGACCTTGTTTTGTCGCGTACAGTATTCTCGTATGCGCAAAAGGATGAAAAACACTAGGCTACTGCAAATATGGTGTCGACATCTCATGACATTTCGTGCAACCACAGTCATGAACCCGTTAGCTTATGCATGTTTTTGAGGTGAAAATGATTAAAGAGGTAACTCACTCGTAATAACGCCGCTGCGCGGTTTTTTGAGCAGACGTACAATGCACGATGTATCTTAAAAAACAATTTTGTGATTACCTGGTTCACTATTGCCCCACTACATGGCGCCACCTATCACGCTTGTCGGGAGTTCGCACGTTTGCGGTATGTCCATGGCCATTCTAGATTTGGTAACGCAGCTGAAACAGTGTAATGGCTATTGGCACTCGCACTTCGGTCTATTTCAACTCAACGGTTCGACTCTCCGCAATACGGATACCACGAGTGTCTATGAACGAAGGAGGATTTCCGAGATAGGGCGAAAAACGTAAAGCCCATATGGCGGGAAACATTACCTTTTAGACCCCATCCAGCGGGAAAAGTAACAGGTTTGCGTTTCGTAAAGACTCGCGCATGCGCAGATTCTATCCGGTATCCGGTAACACGGAACGTAAAGAAGTGTACGTACGAGCTAAAAGCCCCTAATGCCCCGGAGCATCACTCAGCGGCTTTCGCTGACTGTTGGAGGAATCACGTAAGCAGCCTCGCCGGGCGGCCGTTCACCACAAACCAACATGGCGCACACCTAGCCAGTGCAGTGAGGATTGCGCAGAGCCTTCGGCTGCGTTCGGAAAAAGGAAATCGTGTTGTGCTCCTTCTGGACATCACAAGCGACAACAAGCGGCAACGAATGTAGGCATCGACAGGAGAGACTTGTGGGAACCTTAATCGTGGGAACCTTAAACGCTTACTTTTGCAACACATTTGATAGCCCGGCTATGAGAGCACTGCTCAACGTAGGGGGACATGGTTGTGAAAGTAAGAGAGAAGAGAGACGGCATCATCTGGAGACACTAGCCGTATTTTTCGTGCTAATAACGGGGCAGGCACTGAACCCTTGTCTTCAATTCTTCCGTCTTCCTCCAGCAATCAGTATATATATATATATATATATATATATATATATATATATATATATATATATATATATATATATATATATATATATATATATAGAGAGAGAGAGAGAGAGGGGGGGGGTTTAACGTTCCAAAACCACCATATGATTATGAGAGACGCCGTAGTGGAGGGTTCCGGAAATTTAGACCAACTTGGTTTCTTTAACGTGCACGCAAATCTGAGCACACGGGCCTACAACAATAGCTCCTCCATCGGAAATGCAGCCGCCGCAACGGTGATTCGAACCCGCGACCAGCGGGTCAGCAGCCAAGCCCCTTAGCCACTAGACCACCACGGCGGGGTGACCTTCTCTTATTTTGTCATTGTATGATGTAAATGCATGCAGTTGGCATTGGTGGCATTATGTATGTACCTTTTATTGCTTATTTATTTTGTTACGTAGTAGTGAACTTTTGCATATTTTGTCCTTGAGGATGTTCATTTTGAAATAATTCATGCTCACGCAATAACTACATTGAAAAAGGTTCACTACAGCAAGTATCAAATAGTGGGCACGCGAATTAAAAAAAGCTAGCAACAAACTGTGACTTCACACGAAGACTTTTTTGTTGCAAAAGAGAATGAAGGTATACTTTTTTTAACAACAGGCCGCAATTATACAAACTGCAATGGCCTTATTGGCTACAAGTATGACGATGAGCACAAACCTAAATGCGACAGTAATTACCCCTTTCAGTCACGGTGTGTACAAACGGAGACGCCAACTTAAATGGCACGTCACGTACCGCGTGTTTCATCAAATGGCTTGAAACTGAGCGTGCACATTTGTGAAGGCTTCCCGGGTAGATAGCTGGCGATTATTTAACTTCATTATGCTGTGTATAGCTGCAGAGTACCGCTTTGCTGGATGCAATACCACGTTTGTAGATTGTTCTACGTGACGCATTCCGAAATCAACGTGAAAAATATTTTTTTCTTCGCTCAAAACATATGTACCCCAAAACAAACTGTGCATGCATTTCGGGCCTAATAGAGGATTCTTTTTATGCAAGTACTGAAGCTTGCTGGTGACATAATAATTTGATATTTAGTTACACACTCATTAACTTTAATTACCTAAAGTCACACAGAAAATTGTTTTACTTCATTTTCTTACTTGGATTGTAATACCGAGTGCCTTGGAATTATGCCACGTGAATTTGACGCGTTTCTGACAGCGCATCATAATTCGTGACTGAAAGCAGTAATGATCGGTAAGAATAATTTGTAAGGTTAGGAAAAAGTTGGGAGAGGCCATAGTGATGCCGTCTCCGAGCGTACCAAAGTTTGCTCATAATAGTTAAAAATGATAATGAACGTTTCAGCAAAAGTAGAGCTATCTGTTTAGAAATACATGAAAAACTTCCGCCCGTTTTGAACATTCTTCGCGTTACAGAGGTGCGTTTTTATCGTGGAGCGACTTTCTGACACTGGATTACATCGGATGTGCTTCTTGATATGGAACGCTCATGCTGTCTCTTTTTTCTAGTTGTGCGTGTGTGGTGGTGGTCAGTTTTAGAAGTTGATTCTTCTGATAGACTCACAGACTGTATAGGATTTATTAAGTGTCCGTGGCTCTTCAGTGTTCTCAGTTTCCTTGCCTCTCGCAGGATTTGTAGTTCTTATGCGTGTATATTTTTTAGCGAAATATGCAGGAAGCAATCAGCTGAACTCTTGCGTCGTCAATGAATCTAATGAATGGTCCTTCGGGGATGGTAAAAAGTTGTTCCCGGTGGCCACGCTTTCATTTTTTGTCGTGCATTGTTTTGAAGCACTATGGCCTTCATTTAAAGCACTGCACCTAAAACACTGTTGATTTCATGTGACCTGTTTTTTTGTGTTTTGTTTTCATGAATTTTTGGCATGTTTGTTGTCTTTTTTCCATATACTGGTAATCAACCTGAGAACGCAGCTTGTTTCGACTAAATTAAACAATAAGAAGAAAACTGTTTTCTTGAATACCAAATTAGAGTTGCACGGGAAACTTGCCTAGTAGCGCTGCAGTGCTTGCAAGAAAACTCAGAATTCCTTCATCTAACCAACCCGTCACACGATCACCATAAAATAAAGAGACAGCGGAGCAATCATTTTCACACAAATATTGATCCACCTCACTGTAAGGACATTCGTAAAATACTCTGGTGGTGCCACGCAGTCACTCCGGCCAACTGAAGTGAAATGCCAGAAAAATTTACTCCGGTTGCGCCACTCAATCCTTCCGGCCAACCGGAGTAAAAACATTGCTTCAGAAGTCCGGAGTAAAAGTTGCTCCGAATAAGGGGGCCGCTAGAGGACAGGTATTTTACTCCCACCTTGCAGTGATTTTTTTTTACAATGAGACAGAACGTCCAAACGCGGACACGAGACGGAAAGACGTCTGTGGCGTCTTCTTTCTCGTGCCCACGTTTGCGCGGCCTGCCTTTTGAATGAACGGCAAAGATCGTGGCTTGCCTGTGGAGTTGTGAAGCAAAGTACACCCACGACTCCACAGACAACTATTTTGATAAAAGCCATAAATTTCAACGAGATAAAACGCCATAAATTCTAACGTGATTTACTAACAGGGGCCCATGTGCCTATTCAGAAACGGCGGAAAATTCCGAGCTCTTCATTACATAGCTGCCTTATATTGGCGCCTCCATCGAGCGTCACTGGGTGCACGTTGCCCTTTCGCTTCCTCATGAATAAAAACCACCGAAACGAGAGCGCACTAGCGCGAGTCCGAAGATTAAGCATGCACCGGCCGCCATCATCAGATGATGATCACATAGCGCGCTATCCCTGCGTAGAGAGGGGACAAAATTAAATCACGGCTTGCCTCTGTGAAGGGTATACGTGACCCGCTTTCTTCTGGACACAAGGACCTCGGGCCATTTTGTGCGAAGACGGGAGTGGCCCGTTCCAAGGTCTCCCCATACACGCTCGCAGCTCAAACCGAAGGGCGCAGACGAAAATAAAGAGGGCGTCCGCAGAACCGCATCGCATGACACGCACCCGGTGATGCGCTCGAGGGCCGAACTGACTTGCAAATCAGCGACAATTTGCATCTCAAACTCCACGTCAGGCAAGCTCTTTTATTTCTCTCTCGCGCTCGTCTTTTTTTTTCTCCCTTTGACCCTAGCCCGGAGAATCTCGTCTTCTTTACATCACAGCTTCACTTTGCCCCTGAATGTTTACTTTTGAAGCCATCGCCACAAGCACGCGCACATATTCCCTCTTTAAACCTCGCCGGCTTGTTTGAGTTTCGCGGCCCGACTTCCACGCGATGGCCTCGACTCGAGGAAGTCAAAAACAAGAGAATTCACAACAATCATGTTCTTCTATATTTTTCCATTTATATGCTCTGCGCTAAGTGTATACATACATACATACCCACACATACATACATACATACATACATACATACATACATACATACATACATACATACATACATACATACATACATACATACATACATACATACATACATACATACATACATACATACATACATACATACATACATACATACATACATACATACATACATACATAACTGGGCTGGATCTGACAGTTTCAAAACCGGCGCTCCAAAGCCTTGCGTCCATATATGCAACTGCTGGTGCACAACAACTGCAGAAAGACAAGCGGCCAAGCGTGCTTCGTATCCGCCCATTAAACTCCGATGCCGAGCGCAGAACGGAAGCGCGCATATCCCGGCGCTATATATGCATATCCCACGCAGCGGCGACCTCTTAGTTGTCCGCGCAGATTTCAGTGTTCGTTTCGGGCCGCTTCACCTCGCCACGCATTCTTCTCTTCCTTAAACCACGACCTCGCTTAGCCTAGAACGACTGTTGTGCACAATCGGGGAAAGCAAAGAGAACGCACGGCTGAAAAAGCGCGACTCTATAGCCTATTCACTCGAAGTCCGCTTCAGGCCCAGAACGCGTACGTGCGCCGGTTAGCCCTGGTGGGTGAGAGAAAATTAGATAGAGACACAAATAAACAAATATGAATTCTCAATGCATCGAAGAAATTTTAGGGGCGGACATTCTTGAGGCATGGACCGGTCGTCCCTATATATATGTACTACGTAGCCACCTCGTTCCATGACTTACCGCTAGGTGATAGTTATTGGGGGAATAAACAGATGTTACAAACAGATGCAAGATGGCGGTACTTGGAGTGTTTACTAGATGGACAGACGGACGGACAGACAGATAAGCAGACTAACAGATGGACGGACGTAGGAGTGGACACACGGACAGATGCACGGAAGGCCGCACAGACGGATGGACGCACGAACGAACGCACGGACGGCCGCGCAGACGGACTGACAGACACTTCGCCCCACTTATGATCATTCAGTCCTTGGATATGCTGTGATTTTGTTTTTCGTGATGCGCGATACGAACCCGCGCACCTTTAATTCGAAAACTGGGCTATCAGGAACTGTTTTTTCTTTAATGCATGAAATCATCACCAGTAATTGCGAACTACGCACAACACACTTCATCAGAAGTCAGGCAAGCACACACGAGCGTCCAGAAGGGGAAGCGCACTCCGGAACGGGGTCTCAACACTGTGCACTTGAGCAGCTGCTTCTCCAAAGACTGATCTCGTCGACCGTGGTGGCTCGTCGTGTCTATCAATTATGCGACTTTTGCGCAATGAATACAGTCCCAACCACATAAACAGGTCATTTGAAGAATTATTACCGGTGAGGCCCTTTTTAAAAGGGAGGAACCTAAGACCATGCGCTGTGATTGGATCGAGGAACGCCAGCAGAACACTTTTCAAAGCCTAGTATACGTACATACATAACACACACCTTTAGCCCGATTTCCTTCATATTAGGTGTTTGCTCTTAGCTGGAATAAAGGTTTATTTACTTCTTTGATTCAGCCCATCAGCTCCGCTGTGTTTTTAGAGCAAACTAGGCTAAATATTGCAATAACTCGTTCGCCGCTCTTATCTCTTTGTTCGTCAAGGTTCCGTGAGAACTTCGTGCTGCCCCTTCTTTTTTTTCCCTTTTATTCCCGCTTCCTCCGTTCGTATGCACTGACTCCAACTGATATACAGACACCTGCAAGGAAATCTGAATAAAACCCAATCACTCGCACGTATATATATATATATATATATATATATATATATATATATATATATATATATATATATATATATATAAGTAAAAAAAAACAGACCAATAACAGACTGCAGTTCACATCTTGGCTAGTTGGCGGGCTGAACATAGAGTGAAAGGGGATACGCACAGAGTCACCGTACTCAGTGCTGCTATGCCCAACATTGATTATGATGATGATGGTGCTTTATATATCAACGTATGCATTCAGCTTGCGAAGTGTTCATGGGAAACGCTTAGCATGTTCATGATAAAGAGCTTGTTTCTCTGTAATTACGGAACAAGAGAACAGAGAACACAACGCGAGAACGTTAAAGTAAGATAAAAGCACGGCAACGACTGACAATAAATACCGCACAAGACAGTTGGACGGAGCAAGAGACGACGCGGTAGGCGTCAGGTGCAAGCGCCCCTTGACGGGTAGGCGTATTTCTGACTACTTGGTTCATAGTTGCCGAAAAACGGCGCCAGCTAAAATACCAGACGAGGACGAAGGAGACGCACGCAAGCCGCAAAAACACCTGAAATGTTTTAGTTGAGCAGAATAAAGAATGGCTGTAAATCAACAAAGATAAAATTACGAAGAATCACGCCAGAGCATCACGCGGTCACTCCCATACTGCGTGTGCGACACGGTTACGGTAAGAAACAAATCTGACGTCCTTCTCAAACAGTGTAGCAGGTGACATGTTGCAAGAACGAGATTCCCTTAGCATCTTTCTTTTTCATGTCTATAGGGGGGTCCAACAACCTTCTTGTTAATCTTTCAGCTGATTTGGACAGAACCACCCCTCCGCAGTGGTCATGTGGCAAAGATAATCGGCTGCTGACCCTTACAAAAATCCTATATATGGACTTATATAAACCCGCAGGTGGCGGGATCGAATCCCGGCTGCAGCGGCTGCATTTTTGATGGAGGCGAAAAAGCTGTAGGCCCGTGTGCTCAGATATGGGTGCACGTTAAACAACTCCAGGTGGTCGAAATTTCCGCAGCCCTCCACTACGGCGTCTCTCATAATCATATGGTGTTTTTGGGACGGTAAGCCCCACATATCAATCATATCATCGATTTGGACATAAGCCCAGTGTTTTCGTATCGAGGTGCACGACCACAATATTCGTAGAAAGATTACCTAGATGCCCCGATACCCCTTTCGTTGTGTTGTCGCTGTCTTACGGCGAACCTAACAGTGGCTGCAGATAGAGGCACGAAAAGCGGTCTTGGCTGCCGATGCGAGCGTTACTGGTACGATTGTAGAAGGCTAATAAATTCATGAACCCATATGTTCACAGGCAGGACAGATGAGCAATTTATTTCGCAAGATGCATCCCTGATCAAGATCACACGCTTCCTTCCCGCTTCTGTTTCATCGTCTTGCCCAGTCTTTTGTTGTTCGCGATTCTCCCCTCCCCCTAAACCACTTCGGGGCCCAACTCAGGGATGCATGGCCTCCT
Organism: Rhipicephalus annulatus; assembly: GCA_013436015.1. NCBI lineage: Eukaryota > Metazoa > Arthropoda > Arachnida > Ixodida > Ixodidae > Rhipicephalus > Rhipicephalus annulatus. The sequence continues at coordinate 27,011 of WOVY01010689.1, read as the reverse complement.
CCGAAAACGGCGTATTAGACGGCGCCACGTCCGACCGGAGAGGGGAAGAACGCCACTCCCAGGTCCGGGAGCGCGAGCCGCGTCAGCCAGGCCTTGTTCGTGGCTGCGATTCGACCCGAAAGATGGGCCCTCAGGGGGGAGAACGTCCACGGTAGCGATAAACAACAAAACGTAATTATCGGACGACGACGAAGCGCCCCTCCGATCGGAAGAGTACGCAAGCAACAAAGAAGCAGACGACCGTTCGAAAAGGAGCAGACGACGTCGAACAGGCAGCAAGCGATAGCAAAACTGGTGCAAAAAGAAAAAAAAAGACAGAAAGGGAAGCGATGCCGAATAGCCAGGCTACCGAGCTGAGGATGCCAGCAGGTAATTTGCAGGTTGAAGGCTTCTCTTGCACCCGAGGGGTCATTTCCTCTCCCCCTGCGCAATCCACCTGCTGTTCGGAAGCGTGTCCAACACGCTCGAGTTACGAAGCCCCGCCATCGCGGAGGCGCCAAACTGGGAGGGCGCCCAAGAACGCTCCTTCTTTGCGCACATCGCGTGCGACCACATACGAGACACTGACTCGGTCGACTGAAGGCTGCGCGCTTCTCCGACCAAAATCTGGTCACTGCGCGCACCGAGTCAGTCCGTAAAGCGCGCGCTGTCTTTTCTTCATGTCGTCCACATCCGGCGTGGAACGTAGCTCGAATTTCGTTCATGCTAAGTGCACCGAACGTTCCAGTCGTGCCAACAATGAAAATAACAAAAATGTCTGAAAGGCGATTCCCGAAGCCTGAAGCGATTCCTTAACGCCCACAGTGACCGCATGTATTCCCTACCACGGTCGTATACTTACTCCGAATAATTTTCTACAAACATGATCCACGAAATTTCCATATTCAACGTGTATCGCATAAGAAATATTATTCGTTAAGCTCAACTAAATGAAACGAGCAACATATAGTTCACCATCACATGCGGCGCTCTTTGGGGTAGGACAAATTTTTAACATTAACTGCATATAGCCATGTGCGTTTGAAGTGGTAAGTTCCTCATAAAAGAAGGTGTCACGGATACAAGCGCTGGCCATTAAACAAGTTTGCACGCGTATACCTTCTAAATAAAAAGACGAGCAGTTGTCAACTAGCTCAATTTTAGTGCAAAATAAGCGCTTGTGCCGGCAAACCAATCTTCAAATTATTTGCGGCCACTCTTGATGTCCCATGTATGATGTATGTTGTGAGCTGGCGGGAGGTATTGCCTTGCGACTGTGATGTCGTTGATATTTTAGCTAAAGTCGTGGCTTCGTGACACCAGGGCCCCACTGACAAGATTTTCGAAAAGAATGTGTGCCGAATTACTGCCCTATTTTCTCACCTTGTCTTCACTCGTAATGGCACACTGACAAATAAAGCTGGAACGAATGTTTTACACGTGGCTTTCTTTGGCATGCGCCACGACTCATCACAGTCACAAATAAAGAACTCAGTTTCAACCTTAATCAGCCCATAATGAAGCCAGGGCAGGTAGCCCTAACTGCATTGTACAGCTTTGTAGAAACTGTTCTGGTTGCGGCTTCGGTTCCTGCCAGCGGCCCGTTTTTTTTTTTTTTTTTCATCCAGCTTACTTTTTTCACAACTATGCCACAAACATTACAATGCACTTAAAAAAGTAAAATTACCGCTCCTTGTGCCTTCGCCGGCTTGATAATCTCCTCGTTCTTTTTTTCATCAAGATTGCATCAGCAAAAGCAACGAGCCCTCTAAAAAACCCCGATGCACGATTTATTGTGCGGGTTAAACGGGTGACAAGTGAGCCCGCCTCTTGGTCCTCGCGGGCAGCCTCTGGTAGAGGTGGCAGGACCAGGCGAGCAGAAACAGCACGCTGCCCACTCCGAGCACGGCGAGCACGGGATCCAGCGAGGCGGGCTCTGCGACGACCACGGCGCCCTCGCTGCGCACCAGCGCGTCGTCGGTGACTCGCTCGACGCGCACACCCACCGTCTTGCTCTCGAGAGCAGAGCACGTGATGGGGCAGTGGAAGCAGCCGGCCGCCACGGTGAGGCAGTAGCGGAGCTCGGGCTTCAAGCCGTGCACGTGGAACGCTACGTTGCGGACCACCTGCGCGGACGGCACTGTCATCTTTACTCCCGTCTTCGGTTGGCCGGGGCCGCACCCTAACCATGGTTTCGGAGAGCCCCCTCAACTAGCTTTTTTTTTCCCGAGTTTTCGACGCTGATTTTGTCATGTAGCAAATTGGTCTAACACACACACGACGTTCACCCGTCACAACACACATAACACAAGGAAGTACACGACACAAGCTCTATTAGGTGAAAGAGTGATTAAATTTTCAGTCAGTGCATTAAGCTTGCAGTTGACAGACAGCGCTTGGGTTATGCGCACCCTGTGTTTCGTGCGAACTTGCATCGATCTGGAATTCCCGATATTCCGGCGCACCCGTTTATTGGAGTTGCTTGAAAGCGCTAGTTATACCTGATACTGCACGACGAGTTTGTCTCCGGCGCAGGCGCCTTCGTGAAGCCGTGCCACGAACTGCTGGCACGGTGGCTCATTGCTCTCCACGCTCACCGATGCGCTGAGCGTTCCGTCGGGAGACACGTTCCACAGCAGGCCCTGCCCGGGCGCCCGCTCGCAGCAGCGGTCGCCAGGACTCTGGCCTTCGGCGCGGCGACCAACCAAAGGTGCAGTTAGTGCGCACATTGTTCCCAACGCGCCGACATTCTCAATCAGGAAGGCGGAAAACTAATTCTGTGTACTTGTGTAGAAAACCTGGAGTCTACACATAAAAAAAAAGAGCGAGAGTGGAGAAACGGGCTTACTCCTTCGGCGCAGCGTGTTTCTCCCTTTAGGGCGCCTCACCCATCGCGCCCTCTCGCAGCAAAGACCAAAGGAGCAGCATTTCTTCTTCGGTGTTCTAGTTTCTCCTCAACCACGGGGTCTTACACGCGCGCATGCGCACGCAGAGCCTAGCCGGCTGCGGCCAGTCGCGTGCGATTACTTTTACCTACGATTGATGCAAGCAGGTGCCGTAGTTACGTTTATACTTTTGTTCTATTGGTGTAGAGTAAAAGCCTTCTTTTTTTATCGTCAGGCACTCGCACAATGCTCCGCCCACTTTCGTGTGCGTCTCGTGTTGTTTATACTACCAATTTGTCACGAATACAAGGAGCTCTGCTTCCCCAAACAGTACCTTAGACTGCACACAAATAATGTATTTCTTCGGTGTCGAATGCATATATATAGCTGCTGCAGGGACGCCATCCATTGCGCCACGGTCACGTAAGTTAATCTTTAAAAGCACGCCTTTTATATCTACCACTGTTCGCTTACAATCCTCTTGGTCACAGCGTAATAATGCATGATGACCATGAAATCTGCAAATAGTTCCTTCAATGCGTTGTTTCTACGCGACGTCGTTTTCGGCGAGTTTTCAATAGAAGTTTAATTTTCTCAACACCTTAACACACTTACCCAAGGCATCGTTTGACCCATAGCATCCATCCACACACAAAATATTCCTGTAACGCGTAGAGCTCCGCGCCTGCTTTACCTGGATTCAGTAACTCATCGTTCCCACGCTTACGTTCGCCACGCGAAAAGTCGTGGCCAACCGCTGAGAAGACACATGCAACGCACGTTGCGTTTCTCTCTAATTGGGCAGCGGCGTTCAATATTTTTAACATGCTGCGAGTACGCACCCTTAGCCTAAATTTGGCATACACAATGAGTCATGCTCTTCTGGCTGCACACTCCTTTCTTAAGCTCCGCTCTCACCGTTAATACTACAGCTACCAGAGGCATGCATGGCCAAAGGGGCATGTTCAACAAATAATCAGCAATAATCATGGACGCTACTCGTCGGATTGGAGATGTATCACTAAGCGTCAACGTGAATTTATTTACGAAAAACGGTGTTTCAACTGTCGCACAGCAACATACTTTGTATAAGCTCCCCATATCAGCGTACAGTGAATACAATATTTTTGTAGGAAGACGTTTTACTTTCGTGTTTTATACCGGTTTCTACAACGGAGGGATCAACCATCTATTGTAAATCTTCAGCTTCTGAATTTCAGTGTTCTAAATTTCGGCATTCCAATACGTCGCTATTCGTATTTTCGGCGTCTCGAATGACACTCCTAAGCCCAAGGTCCTGTAGTATTTCGCTTCCATCTACACGCAGGCCACCGTTGCCGCCGGAATCGGATCGCGCGACCTCTGGGTCAGCAGTCGAGCACTAAAACCACTAGACCATCATGGCGGGTGATCAGCTGGCCAACAAACTGACAGAATGGCGATTTGGTACTCAGTCACGATTCATCTCCACATCCATGAAAAAGGGGAGACCGAAAGAGAGTGTTCCTGCTCTTCTCTGCTATCTTTGCTCTGTGAATCTTATAAGCACCACTGTCTATTTCTTGTGCTCGTGGCGTATCACAAACCGCTTTTTCTCCTCCTCATGCTACCGAAATGCCTCGTGTCACGCAGATGAACTAGATAACGGTGCATCAGCGAACACACAAAAGAAGTGTAGGCAAAAAGGCGTTGCACATGGAACAAACGTTCTACTTTCAGCTGTATTTTTTTTGTCAACTCAATTTCAACCATATCAACGTTCGCCCGTGTGTAGTCACGCCTTCTTGCGTACTTGTTTCTGAGTGTTCGCTGCTCTTTGAAGTTCATGATGCACCGACGTGCGGGTCCTACGAGCTCACGCATGCTATCGCGTTGCTGCTCCTCTAGATAGGGCCGTCAAACTTCCCGCCTTCGCCCACCGTGGAGAAAGGAGAGCACCTGTGAGAACGGCGACCGGAGAGAGCACCATGGCTCCGCGGTTGGCCCTGGCGGAGAAGCAGTAGAAGCCCTGGGGTAGGCGCCTGAACATCAGGGGCGCGTTGTCGCGCGCTGATGGCCACGCTGCGGTTGGCCACGGCCACCCGGTGCCTGTCGGCGCACGACTTGGAGAAGCTGCGCAGCCGCCACAGCACCACTTGCAGCGGCGGCTCGGTCGAGCCCACCGTGGCGTTGGCCTGCAGCAGCTCCACGTGACCCGACCAGCTTTCCAGCTGCACCAGCACGACCACCGTGAGAAGGGACCTCATCGGATACATCAAGCAAGCTTGTTCGACGCCCCAATGTTGCGATGATGATGAACACGATGGTGGTGGTCAAGGTGGCTCGTACCCTCTACGGCACTGGACATCTCTAGACTACACGGAAGTACACCGTGAAGTGCTGCGCTGCACACATTTGTGCAGGGCTCCTGCGGCAACTTTTCATTCCGCGTCAGTGGCCCTTACACTGCCTTGGAGACCACACCCGTCAATTATGCCGCGTTACCTGTTTTTCTAACGGACCGCCAGGCAGCACCGAGAGGTCGCGTGTCTCGAATTTCAGAAGGCGTTCTTCTTCGCTTCAGGATGTGGACACGAATGGGGAAAAACTACTAAGGTCGTTCATTGAACACATGTTAATTTCCCATGCATGTTCAAGAGTGGTCTTCTTCATCGGTTGAAAAAACTTGCTGCTCGGTGTTGTCACCTCACCGTGCGGGCGGGGCTCAAAAAGGTAGCCTTCGCGGTTGCGTCAGTATATAAAAAAATGACTGAAAATACTGCGCGACCGTGTCGAGGAGGCCGCTTTACTGATCAGAGCAGTTGGGAATAAAGATACAACAGTATGAAACACCTGTTTTTTTTCTCTCTACTATTACGTCAAAAATTTTATTACTCATCCCCCTGATCTTGTTTTACCTTTGTGCCTACAATAAAAGCTAGGATGTCAGTGGCCGTGTGACCATTCTAGAAAGAAAGCAAGAAATGAAACAATGGGTGATAAGGACTTTCGTTTTCATTTTTTTTAGGGGCGAAGTTTCTTATGGCCTAAGGCAGTCCATCCCTCCTACGTAGCCAGCCCAGACAGACAGACAGACAGACAGACAGACAGACAGACAGACAGACAGACAGACAGACAGACAGACAGACAGACAGACAGACAGACAGACAGACAGACAGACACAGACACAGACAGACAGACAGACAGACAGACAGACAGACAGACAGACGCTTCGCCCCACTCATCACCATTTACCGCCCCCCCCCCCTTATTTTTGTAAGCAATAGTGCAGTTATCGTCCATATGAGACTTTATGTTCTCTTGGCTCATCCCCCAGAGTGGGTATGAGCCATGGATTCTAGGCTACAAGCAAACAAACAAACAAACAAACAAACTCCGAGGATACGCTGAACATCTTTTTTTTGGGGGGTTCTCACATAACCGGAATTTCATCACGTGTGCTTCGGTTGGGGCTTTTAAAGGGTTAAATCCCCATGCTCTACAGATGCAAGTACGATAATGCGCCTTCATTTCTGCGGTTGGCCCGTCGTGCAACGTAGGGCAGGTGAAGACAGGTGCTTTCCGAGTGAAGAGACAAACGAAGGAGTCGGAAAGGGCGATGAACACATATAGTTTCCTAAAAAAAATTAGCTAGAGGGGACTCTCGCGCTGCGATCGTTCAGCGGCCATGTGAATGATGGGTAGTACACAAATTTGCCTAGTATTCGTATTTGCGGGCGGCGAATCACACTTGTGGCTTCGTTTATTGCTGTGTTTAGGTTTTGTTTCGAAGGAAAGAACGAACCTTTTTGAACTTCGTGACCCGATTTGAAAAGGTAACCCTAAAAAATAAGGTGGTGAAGCAAAACGGCTGAACATTTGCTGATTCTTGTTTCGTGAGAAAAGAGCTCCAAGCCACACGAACACACACGGAGCCAGAAGCAGGCCCGAAGTACGAAGATTAGACAAATGTGTGTATACCCATCATTGCCATGCTCGCTGAAGCGCCGCTCGTTGCAGATCCCACAGACACTAGTGGCAGAGTTCCCTCTAATGTATATTAGGAAACTCTATGGATGAACATAACGACTATGCGCTCATGAAGACACATGGGAGCACGGAGGGGTGATCAAAAAAAAAAATTACCGGAAGCGACTTCTGGCTCGCCGGCTCGCGAGGCGTGCCATGGCGTTTGCCCTTTCGACCGACACTGGCCAACTTGTAACACAGCGGCCATGGAACTTGCGCCTCTACGTCTGTACAGTGTACTAGAAGCAACGTCTTAATCACTGCGTTCTTCACTCCGCCTATCGAGGGACTACGAGTTGAAAAGAAGCTGGCCAACGCCCAAGTTCCAGCATAGATGCTTTTCATTCGCGGTCATGCCTACGCTCGGTTAATAGACAGTTATAGCTTAGCGGATATAGCGCAGTACGCCACACAACCCGTAGCGTTTACCACAAACAAGCTGTTCTTCAGATTTAGTGTAAGTGTTTTTGCGTGGTTAACGTAGTGCACATAATTCTTGGCGGGAGTGTTGGACGCCCGCTACCAACTGTTGTGGACGGATGGACTGCATGCGGTCGTAGCAAAACGAGAGTGTAAAATGGCTTCGCTTGCTTTCAGGTAGCTTCGACGACGAATCATCAAGAATATCTTAGCGTATTTGTGGAGATCGCTTCCGATTTGCAACACCAAAACTTTTCATTTTTCGAGCGTGCTTCATGTTGATTTAGTTCTTGTTGTAACATATTTTTTGGTGCGGGAAGAAATGCGATTATCCTCAGTTGTTTTTTTTTTCTCGTCAGCATTTGAAACATTTGTTTTTTACATTACAGCAGCGAGAGGCTGGCATGAAAGAGTTCTTATCTACAGTATACGTTCAATGTAAGTTGGGTACCATCACTATGTGCCCTCTTTCGTTTCCCTGGCGCGAACGAACGCTGTCGGGTCAGGGATTGCCGAGGGACACCGCGATGAACGTCGCTCAGAGGGGGCGATCTATACGCGGACACAAGACTCCTTCCACCACGACGATGAGATCACGGCGTCCCCTGGCCACCCACGCGCGCCACCGACCCGAACGCGGAAGCATTCCAGGCAGAACGGAGCGAAAGCGACTCGGAGCTGTCCACGCTCGCTATCTGCACTGTGTCAAATCTTCCTCACCGATCGTCGGGCATACGTTTCCGCACGACATGCAGGGGAGTCACTCACGCGAAACAAGAGCACTTCGATGGACATTCTTCTGGTCACACCTCATTGAAATTTCATGCTTCCAACATGAAAGCAAATGCAAGCATACGCGGCCGGCTCATGAAGTAGGAGTGTTCAAAAAAGTGACACAAAATCACGTCAGTGGACAAGAGAAAACGTCTTAAAATAGACTAACGGAGAAAGAGAGAAAAAGGAACCATTTCCACTACATGACGTAAAAAAACGAAAATAAAAATAGTAAATGCGCGTTTGAAGGTGCCGATGAATTATTCCTCATTTCATGGTATACCATTACGTGCTCCCGAAATGTTATAAAAATTTTCCTCAAAAAGGTACTCATTGGGGCTCCTGGCGCATCAAGCAATCATGTCTCCGCGCTACAGAATTGAAAAAAAAAGCTTACTCATAACGATAGAACCAAGCCAAATGCACAAATAATATTAGGTACACAGAGCAAGTGGAAACTTAAGAAATAATATAGCAACATTCCCTCAGAGAAGACCGAGAATGCTACGCTGAATTGTAAAACATAGTAGAATATTTTAAAGCGCAACGTGTCAGAACGGACAAAGAAGGGACACAGCGCTGAACTCTCAACTGAAAATTATTTGGATAAGAAAGGATATATATAGGAGACAATGAGTCATCAAAATTGTGCGCACGGGCACATGTGTTACAGCACAACACGCTTCATGTGTTGTCTAACAGGAAGTGATATTCTTCATCTTGGAGTGTGATAGATGGATGACTTATGCACTTGTTAATGAATTTAATGAAAAAAAGCTTCGGCTATCTCACGCGTGCGCTGATACACATGTCTATATTTGATGGAAGTTTTCTGCAAGTAGGGCACGGACTCGCTCGCTGGATTCCGTGCCCACCAGTTGTGCCCTCGCGATCTCCGACGTCAGCGTAGCTCTGGCCGACTGGGCTCGCCCTATACGTCCTCTCCTGACGCCGACCACCGATGACAGCGTAGCTCTGACCGACTGGACTTGCTCTACGCCATCTCCTGACGCCGACAAGAGCTCTCGCAAGTGGTTCCCCATCGTCGGACTCCTGCACTCTAAAAAAATATCGAGTAAAAAGGGTGTCTTTTTGTCCCACAACAATAATCGTCATCAGGCTTGCGTGCGCTTCCTTTCTTGAAAACTCGGCGCTCGCCACTTTTCTATCGAGAATACAATGTAACCCTGATAATGGACATGCAGATCGTGACCGGAATATACCGGGCGCGGGGCGATAGCGCAAGGATGGAACGCAATATAGATGACAATTATTGTGGCGGGACAAAAAGACAACCTTTTTACTTGCTCTTTTTTTAGAGTGTGTGACCGTGTTTCCATCTTTTCTATCTCTCCTATCCCCTCGATATGTCGTCGCTCGTTGGCTTACCCCATCTGTCTTTCTCTATACCTTTATTCATATCCTCTTAATCCCTCCTCACCCTCATCCCATGTGAGCTACTGTTGAGGTGTCGCTCCCTGAAGCAGACAGTTACGCGGCTCACATTTCTATTCTTTTCCTTCTTATAACATAAACACTTCCCTCCCCCCGCCAAGTAAGGCACACATCCGTATGATCTACAATGCGCTGCCAAATGAGACGTGATTGTAGCAGCTGACAGTGTCACCTGATGCTCTCTTAAGCGCACGTTAATGCACCGGCCTGTTCGGCCTACGTATTTGCAGCCGCAAGACAGTGGAAAGGCATAAACCACACCAGCAGCACAAAACACATATTTGTGAACATGATTAGAGACACATTTTTTCCCTTTCCCTGGCTGCTGACACAACGCTCTATGCACCAAGGCACACACACTACCCACTTTATTGCGTGCTGAGAACAACACGTTTACGCCACAATGAGCACCAATGTTTTTCAAACCAAGCGCGGTTCTGTGTGTGTAAGGAATAACTGCATGCCTATTTTTCTTGCTAACCTCTGGACACTAGTGTCACGGCGATGAAACTTCTTGATCTCTGATATAAGTTTTTCCGATACGGAGCAAATCACGTCACTCGGAAAGCCGAAATTTCCAAGACGGGCAATCTGTGTATCAACAGCTTGCGACATAAGGTGTTCGCTTGACTTCTGAAGAGCGGCACCAAGCACAGTTGACGCAATGCCTTCCTTTACAATTTTTGAATGACAAGAATTAAAATTCAAGATCGGCCTAATGGATCTAGGTTGATATTGCCAACAAATGTCATCCTTAACGAAAGCCAGCCTTAAGTCGAGGAACTGTAGCTCATCGTATCGCAGCGCATTGTATATCATGCGGATGTGTGCCCTACTTGCCGAAAACTTTCATCAAATACAGACATGTGTATCAGCGCACGCGTGAGATAGCCGAAGCTTTTTTCACTAAATTCATTAACAAGTGCATAAGTCATCCACCTATCACTCTCCAAGATGAAGAATAAAGCTTCCTGTTAGACATAACATGAAGCGTGTAGTGCTGTAACACATGTGTGCAAGTTTCGATAATTCATTGTCTCCTATATATGTCCTTTTTTTTCCAAATAAATTTCAGTTGAGTTGAGAGTTCAGCGCTGTGTCCATTCTCTGTCCGTATCAAACCCGTTGCGCTGTAAATTATTCCACGAAGAACATCCACCAACTCACCCAACTCGCGATTCTGCTTCTGTAAAATATAGCTCAAAACACACACACACACACACACACACACACACACACACACACACACACACACACACACACACACACACACACACACACAGCAAGAAGACAACACGGACGTTATAACTTTCAACTGACGTTTATTTTTTTCGAAAGAGAACATATATGCATGAACCGGTGGTCATGCGCAATGACTCTGTCCATGACGAGTTGTTTTTAGGTAGACAATTCTGCGGATGCGTTTCAGTGGCGCCATATTGTCCTGTGTTTCGCATCTTTAGCAACTTAACGAACAGTGTTACGGTAGAGGCGTACGCACGAAAACAGTTTGGTTGGTGCCTTAAGGAAATAGCGTAAGCGTCAGGGCCAAAGACGGCGGTGTCCAGATGTCTCACGGAAATCTGTTTTTTTTTTCAGAATAAATTATTGATCGTTGAATGCACGTGTTTCTTTTGCGATGCAGTGCCAACTATAGCACGGCTTTCTGTACTACAGCTATGCTGAGCCAGTGTGCGGGAATGTTGTGCACGGAACAAGGCCAGGCTGCACGCATTCGGGTCAGCCGCCCATGTTTCGTTTCGCTCCATCAAAGAGGAAAACCGGATACCGCCCATTGGTAGAAGCGAGTGACTCCCGGACGCTTTCACCGGCTGCCGTCGCCGCCGCTGCTGCACGTTCTGGTCAACCGACATATTTGGGCACCTGCTGTCACACTGCTGCCCCTGATGCAGAAGCACTGCACTGTGAACCTTGTTTACCAGCTATTCTGCTAATAATAATAATAATAATAATAATAATAATAATAATAATAATAATAATAATAATAATAATAATAATAATAATAATAATAATAATAATAATAATACCAACATCACGTATTTACATGATGGTTCAGGGTTGAAGCCACTGACCAGTATCAAGCGTGTGTGCTTGTCTGTGTTGTTTATTGTTGTGTGTCGCAATTATGATATGTATAAGTGTATTTTTTAGACCTAGTAGGTCAGCCTGTTGGGCTATTTCGTGTATGGCTAGAATAAATAGTCAACTTCGCGCCAAATGCACAACCACACAGATGAGGAAACAAAACACACAGACAGCACGGGCGCTTCATATTTTCCTCCACCATATGATTGCTGACCACTCCGCAGCCAGATTTCACGGGGATAGGGAGAACTCGCACGGCAACAGGGGAGGATTTTCGTATTCCTCGCCACAGATGACTACCGTTTTCGTGATTTAGCGAACTGCTGCGCACAGTCCGAAAGAACGACGGGTGACGTCGCCCGCAGCCCGGAACGTTTCTTTTTTTTTCTCTCATGGCGGGGGGGGGGGGTAGGAGGGGGAACTCACTATTGATGACCTTGAAAACCCCACTCATTCATTCTGACGAGCACGAACAATACGCAAACAGCGGGCTCGGATCGCTTCATCGTGTGTAAACCGCTGAAGTGTCATTGGCCACCTGCTAAAAAAATTGCCCGCAGCTTCCCTCGGGGAAACACTGAGGAGGATGCGGAGCATATAATTGGTTAACGGGGTGTTAAAGTGCGACTTACTTGGGTCGATGGCTAAATTGGTTAACGTGGTTGTGAAATGGGCTGTTAAATTGCGACTTACTTGGGTCGATGGCTAAATTGGTTAACGTGGTTGTAGGAGGGGGTGTTAAATGAGTGAACACGTACACACGTATGCGAAAGGGCGGCGCTGGTCGAAGGGACGTCGATCATTGTGTTTGTGGATTCGTTGGAATTCATTTCACCGCGACCTTGGACGTCGACGCGCCGTACAAACCAACCGACGAGCGGCAACTGAGCGAGCGAGCGCCGACCTTGAGTATATATACAGCGCGACGGCGCGTGCACTGTCAGCTGTTGAATGTTCTCGAAGGAGAAGCGCGCGCGGCACAGATGGTGGGCGACGGCGCATGCGCGCGCGTCAGCTGTCGAATGTTCGAGAAGCGGTGCGGACGGCGCGGACGGCGCACTACAAGGCGCGAGTATAAGATGCTTCCGCATCTAAAACAATGCCTTCATGATTGGCGGGCAGAGTTGCCACTTGAGGACATGGGTGCACACATGCCGAGATTCGTTGTGAGCGGCGGCAGCGCTTGAATGGAAACCAGAGGCCGGCACGTGTTCTCCTAGAGAGCCAATGTTTGCGCAGAGATGGTCCCTGTTCAACAGCGACCTTAAGCTCATCTCACCTAACGGGCCAAAGTAGCGAAATTTAGTCCCACAAAGACCGGGGCAGCGAAGAAACTTATTCCAGGAGGCATGGAGTTGAGCTTGAACAAAAGAAAAAAGAAACGTGGCCATTAGTAAGAAGAATATTGATTGATAATATGATTGATGTGTGGGGTTTAACGTCCCAAAAGCCACCATGTGATTATGAAAGACGCCGTAGTGGAGGGCTCCGGAAATTTTGACTACCTGTGGTTCTTAACGTGCGCCCAAATCTGACCACACGGGCCTACAACATTGCTAAGAAGGGTTTTCCCGTCTCTCATACGTAGCCTCGTATCTCAAGGACCCTTAATTACATACCGTTACAATTCGCGAAACACACCAATGTCCACTGTCGGCAGTTTTCGTTTTGCTCCACGGTTACGTTTGGGCACATCATGGACGCATGATGTGGCTCAGGAAAATAAACGCCTAAACTTAATATAAAACTGAAAAAAAATCACAGCATATCCACGGAGTGAATGATGATGAGTGAGGCGAAGCGTCCATATATCCATAGTGCTTCCGTTCATCCGTCCGGCCATGCGTCCGTCGGTTCTTGTGTTGGTCAATGCATTCATCCATGTGTCAGTTCGTGCATCCGTCCCTCTGTCTGTGCGTCCGTCCGTATGTCTGCCTGTCTGTCCGTGCCTCCATCCATGTCCGTCCCTCCATCCATGCATGCATCCGATCACGTTCGAGAATGCAGACGGCGTGCGGGTAACACCGACGAGATTCGAGCCAAGGAAGCCGAGGGCAAGCGTCCTCAACGCACCCGCTCCTCTGCTTCGTCCATGCCCCACCAATGTCCGCCGCATATGGCGACTATTCAGGAGACTGAGGGGCATCCCTTCCTCGCGCACCCAGCAGAACCCACGCGGCAGCCAATCGGAGAGTAGCCTTACAGCGCCGTCTAGAATATCCTCACTCAACTTCAGTTTCGATGTACTTCTATGAGACAGCGCCGTCCATTATAGTGTTCGAGTGATTTTTTTCTCATCTTTCCTCTCAGTTACGCCACACGCAGGACAAGGGTAAAGAGCTTCGCTTCCTAAAAAAGAAGAGCATGGGACGAAGCCAGCTATGTGCTTGTGAGAGGTCAGCGGACCATATTCAGCCGGCGTGTTTTGAGAATGACCAGCTATAAAGCACTGCTTGCCGTCACAGAAGCCGGAAGTGGGCGATCAGCGGCGACTTCGAATCGCTCGCCATCACCGCAGTGTGCGGCCACCGCCCAACTGCCGCTGCTTGGTCGGAGCCGCCGCGTGAAGCCGGGATATCGCCGGCCACTGGCGCGCCCCTCCCGTTAGCCTCCCCTTTCCGGATGTGCGCCTCAGCTGCCGCGCATGGAGCGATGTATGTATATATCCGCTGCGAGACCACTTCGGTAGAACAGTGGTTAGTGTAGGTGCTCGGCTGCTGATCCGAAGGCCGCGGGTTAGATCGTTGCGGCTGCAGTCGCACTTCCCTGGAGGCGAAATTCCACAGTGCGATGTCAGTGCACGGAAAGAACGCCAGATGGTCATAATCAATAAATTCTCAATATTGGGACGTGAACCACACATTATTATTATTATTATTATTATTATTATTATTATTATTATTATTATTATTATTATTACCCCATTCCTAGCGAAGCCGTTGAGCAACATTTCTTGCGAAACAACGCCCTAGTATATACCGTTAAGGGGACAAAAACTCATTAGGCATTTTTTAAAATTATACTCGTGCCAGAGAAACAAAATCGAAGCGAAACCTTCCACAAATGGTTGAGGTCTTTCAACGAAGTTCTTACAAATAAATGTGTCGGCTGGGAAACATTACTTTTGCAGACATTTCATCACTTCTGGGTCAGAAGTCAGGCTTGATTCTTGGGCAGCGAATCGCAGGACCAGCCTGTCCAGTGTTGTTCTTGTGCGCTGCCAAAGATAACGGGCATGTTTGGACTCGCCCGGGCACATCAGTTCACTACTACGGAATGAGGATTTTCCACAGATGAGGAAGAATACGTCAATATTCAAGACCCTTACTTCATTGAATGCCGCACCTGAGCTCAGTACACGACTCCAAATTGTGTGCACATGCAATGTGAAGCTAATTTTACTACTATACTATTGTATAAACCACCACGCACACTATAGAAGTGATGAACGCTACAGCAAAGTCAACAAGTAGTTAATTTTCGAAGCCAAAGCGGACCGATAGAGCGATCCGACGCAAACACGGGGCTCCACTCCACAAAGCTAGTTCAGAAAAGACCCGCATTATTTATACGCCACCACTCGCGGCACCGATCAATAATGGGACTTGGGCGCATTCAGGTAGTACAAGTCTTTCTGTGATAACGAAATACAGGAACAATTACCAGCAGCTTCGATGGTCGATGACAGCGCGTGGAGAGCACATCAAGTGGTCACTCGAGAATATACCGTCCCCCACGTGTGTGCGTTACTCGGTGCTTGATGTCGAACGCGTCTTTGCACTTCTCAATATGTAGAAGCAGCATGCGCACTCTTATTTCTGTAACACACACACCACACAAACGTCTTCACAATTCAATTGTGCTCGAAGGGAATAACGCAGAACGTAGGTAGTAACTCAGTATTACACGAATGCCGAGTGCGCCGAAAGTTGACAGCATGCAGCTTGTCTAAAAAGCTCATTTCGACAGGGCACTTTGGTTTCAAATAAGTGCCGCAATGCATTGACACACACAAATAATGTCACGGACAAAGGCTCTCCCCGTATTACTGACATCCATAACCACCGAAGAAGTGTAATGGCCGCAGCGGGTGATGCAGGTAGCGACGCAACAAGACGGAAGAGGAAACCGACGGAATAAGCACGTGCTCACACCACTTCAATGAAGAAAAAAGAAAGATACGTATATAAAATGCAGGGCTGCTGCATGCGCATTCAGCCGAGAATAATGTCAGCAACTGTGAGCGGACAGCAGCGACCAACGGGCTCCCTGTTCTCCTCCTGGTTTAAACAGTGCTTCAATACCGAATTACGATGACTGAAAATAAACTCAGTTAATGCACCCACAAAGAGCCTACTGCGCATCTGCCGGATTTAAAAACCGCAGCCTGACAGACCGCGACGACAGTGAAAGACCACGGAGTGAGCAAGTAAAAGACCATACGGCACTCACGGTAACGGTAAATTCGGCAGACTGCAGTGATGTGATCACATGGTACGGTTCTGTTTCATCATCCCACTACTTGTATCTTATTTCTTCTTTCTTTCTCGCAGGGCACGCGATTGTGTGCGTGTTCTCATCCGTCCCGAGTTTTCTACGAAAGAGGAAAAAAAAACGTGTTCCGCCATTTTAAAGCACCCGAAAGGAGTAGTACGGCAAGTGCTGGAAGGCTGTGCATAACTCGAAAGTGGCCAAAACTGCATTCGCAAAAGGTGCCCTGCCACGCTTCCTTCGAGACCGTGAAGATACGGCGGAGCGAGCGCGTAGGAGCCCGCCATTGCCCAGGGCTTCTCCGAAAGAACACCCATAAAAGTTTCACGACTAAATCAGATGAGGCCGTTGCGGCCAGGGAGAGTAGCGGGCTGGCTAAAACAGCGGCCGCCGTCCAAGCCAAGACTTGTCGGCTTGCCAATTAGAGTCCCACCAATAGGGATGCTCTAGCAGTAAGGCTGTCTTGCGTTTTCTTTGTTTTTCATCAGCCCATTCGTTCATTTGATCTCTCTTGACAGAACGCAGCTATGTATATATATATATATATAATATATATATATATTATATATATACGAGGAAAACACAGCAAGACCACCGTCGTCACTTCAAATGAGCTACAGCATTGCGTATTGTACATATACGTTATATCTTGTTGCGAGTCGTCCGCAGTAAAGAAAGAAGACAAGCACAATGCTTCTAGTATCGCTGCTTTTTTTTTCATTTTTTTAAGCTCCGTTTGCCTTGAGCACCAATGAATATTTCCCGCTTCAAGAAAGGCTGGCCGGCTCTCCACTGCAGAGCAATATTTTAACACCATCACAACTTTAAGTGCTAATTTAACATACATTTCAGCGTTGGCATCGTTGCTTGTGAGAGAAAATTCAGCATTGTCTGCGAGAGGAAATTGAGAATATATGACACAACGAATAAATTATTTAAAATACTTAAAGGGCCACTCACCAGGTTTGACAATTTTGAGCTGACAAGCGCAATGCATAGACGAGGCGTTCATTATCACGTCTGTCTAAATTTGCCAACTCTACGCGCCGGGGAAACTGGGTCAAATTCAAGATGAACGCCCGCTCCCCCTCCCCCCTCTGCCGGCGCACGCCTAGAGAATGAGGGCGCGACGTGGGCATATGAATGGGCCCCACGTACACGGCAATGCAATGCCATTGGTCCCTACGTAGACGACTCCGCTCTGACGTTGTCAACAGTATACCACGTGACATGGCAAAAATTATTTACACACAACATGCGTATTTATGTATTTGTTGCTTTAACGGACTAATAATACTTGAAATAAACATTGAGACGCAATGAAAAAAATTGTGTGCGTTTTTTCTTTCATTTCTCCCCGTCAAATTGCTACGAGATGCGGGGCTGATGTGCCAGCGTTTCGCATGCGTTTCGTGTCCCCGCGGTCAACGCATTGAGCAGACGACCGCCGTGGACGCTCCTACGCGTTTGCGCACTCATTGCGCTCATCTACTCTACCGAGTCTAAGCCCAGCGTTTCCAAAGCACCCCGCAAAAACAGGCAGATGACCACAAAATAACGCTGGTCAACAGAGTACGCTGCTCGCGTGCTCGGAGGTTGGAATTGTTTGGGTACGTCATGCGTACGTCATGCGCACGTCATCTCATGGTCGGTTGCTGGAAAGGGTTGGGGAAAAGATTTGACTTGCGAAGGCTACGCGGAGGAGCGGCAAGGGTTTCTTTGGTTTCGAGCTCGCCTCCTCTCACCCTCGTTCAGCGGCCGCTTTACAAAACCTGTTTTCTCCGGCTCGTGATGAACCGATTCGAAAAATTTTTGTGACAAAATCTCCTCATCAGACACCCAAAAATTTTCTACTGTCTTACTAAAATTCGGTATGGGGCCTGGTTAGTGGCCCTTTAAGCGATGTTAGAATCAAACTCAGGCATTGTGCGGGGCAAGCAGGCGTTACACCACGGAACCCACGCCTACATGTGCTCAAAAGTGCTTCATTAAAACTAAAGAGAAAGAAACAAGGAAAAAATGAAACGCTACGAGAATTTCATGAACTGCTGAATGCATGTGTAGCACCAGGCGACAAACCATGCCAATTGTGCAACGAGCCAGCCTAGCGGTAGTAGACACCTATAAAAGCAAAACTAGTGAGAGTACCTCCAATGCTTGCCGCGACAAATCAACATATTCACCAGCGAGGAGAGTTCCCTCCTTTCTGGGCTGTTGCACGGGTGTACAAAGCTGACGTCACAGCTTCGGCCCTTCCTTTTTTGGGGCGTCACGCATGTCGACAAGAGCCCAGAGGGTCTTATGGCAGCACCCAGGGAGCCTTCAGTGAAAAGGCCGATAGTGACATATATTTTTTCTGAAGAGCCCAGCTGACATACGGCGTAGTTCAACTTTCTGCTTTGCACCACCATGACTGTCTTAGTGTACGCATCACGTTTAATGTGCGCGTCCGAGAAAGAACTCTGCCATAAATTCACAGACCGATCGTTAGCATACGGGTGCGTGTTCTGAGGAGGGGCCATATGGCGTTTTCGATCTGCAAGGCCAAGGCCGTATTACGGTTCAGTTGGCGAGCGCCCTCTCAGGAGAACCCTCCGAAAGCTCACCGAGTTATTTCCGCCCCCGAGTCAAAACAAGCCGCGGCGGCAGGAGGAAGGGAGAGACGCCACCCGCGACGCGCAGATGTCGGCAGCAATGACAGCAGGAAACGAGCCAATCGGCTAGCTGGCTTTCCCCGAGGGGGCGCAGTGAAACGGCCCGCCCTGTCTAAACATGGGCTACGTTCAACGGAGCCAATGTTGTAAACTCTAAGCCCGTGCCTCGGAATCTGCACCTGCATCGTCTGCATGCGTGGAGCTGTCGTCTGCTTCGATGCGGCGTCGTCTGCTCGATAACGAGCAGCCGCTTCCCCCATGGTGACTACGAGAAAGTGAGCGAAACGACTGCAAGTTGCCGCTGTGTCCTTTTATCAGTATTTAAAAAAATGGCTAATAATGATATCTAGTTTTTTACTTGCCAAAACCATGGTATGATTTTGAGAGACACCGTAGTGGCGCGATCCAGAAATTTGACCATCTGATCGACCATCTATGGCACAGTGTACGGGTCCCTGCCATTTCGTCACCACGGATATGCGGCCGCCACGGCCCGGATCGAATCCGCGGTCAGCAGCCAAGCGCCACCACGACTGGTACACCGCGGGGGCGAAATGAATTGCTGGCGACAAGGAAAGAACTGCTGCAACGCTCATACGAATTGTACCACAATTGGTACAGATCACCATTTACGACGCTTGCGATAAATTGCTCAACGTGCTCGCTTCACACGTTCAACCAGCGCAGTCAGGCGGTGAGGATTGGAGTTAACGACTCATGGAGTGACTCGCGATATTATTGCGCGTCGGAATTCACCGACCAGCAAGCACAACTTCCGGAGCAGCCGCGCCATTTGAGAGTAGCGGCACCCTGAATCGGGCAGCGCAAAACAATTCCCGAACAACGGCAACGTTTTCTCGTTTAGGTTGTTACTCATGGTGCAAACACTAGTTTCTGTTCTCAGTAGTGGCCCGTCAGATATTTGGAAGGTAAAACGTCCCTATAGTGTCACCAAGAAGGCATGCGGGCTGAAATAAACGGAAAAAATGCTCATTAGCATCTTCGGCCGCCGCTGTGTCGTCGTCCCGCGACAGCACCCTTCTTAGCGCGCCTTGAAGAGGGCACTCGCAGCCCGACAGGCAAGCGCCGAAAAGCAAACGCTCTCCTCGCGGATCTGGCAAGGGTCCTAAAAGTTCCAGCTATCGCCACCAAAGTCACGGCATTTTTCTAGGCACTATACTCGCTGGGTGAGGCCAAATATCGGCTGAAGACTGGAGGCTAAAAAAAAGAGAGAAAAAAACAAAACGCGGCAGTGGTTTTTCAAAAGTGGATCCATGGGCACGTCAAACGTCAGCTTACAGCGAAAGAGACACGGCGGGTCTTTCACATATATGCCTTACGAGGCTAAGACAGTTAAGGACGGATACTACTCAACGGGCCTATTTAAATGCGTGACTGGGTTCGTGATCTCAGTACTGCCACCGTTAGACGTATGGTCGAAATGAAGTACGCTCCAAACGGTCAAGTGTCGCAAATTGTAGAAGCGGCTTCATGGGCATTCCACATAGTTGAAGCTGCAAGAGGTACAAAAATGCCGAGGGAATGATGGGGACAAGCGCACCGAGCGAACGGCCGGCGGCGATGAACGATCGTGAGTTCGGTCCGTACAGTGGCGGCTAAGCTGTTTCTTGATTCGTCCGCCTTAATCCGTTACAATTAATACACTACAGTAAAATGCTGTGTTGTGTCCTATGCCTGTTTTGACTTTAATGTCCGTTGTCCTCGTTTGGTTTTCTGAACAAGCCTAAAAGTTTTTTTTTGTTTTTTAGATTTACACTACTTTCCTCCTCAACAGATGCTTCTTACTTAATAACTAGTCTGGCATTTACCATTGGCCTTTATATTGACCCCGAATTCCCTACTAAGAATAGCACATTTTTTCTTCTTTCATAATCCTTGTCTGGACCACACGACAGCTGAGTAAGCAGGACAATTCTGTCCGCTTTTTAGAGGCGGCCCTTTGGCAACGTGCCGCACGATATTTTCATCTCCCTCGCTATTTCGGAGCACTACGGAGAACGATGAGGCATCCTCATCATCGTGGGGACGAACGATTAACGAGCAAGCAGAGGAGAACTGGAAACCTAAACTCTCCCCGGAAGGCGCGCTGGAGCTCCTGTTTCCGCGTGGTGCACGCAACTACGGTACAGCTCGTAGACACCGAGTGTGGCTGGCTCTCGTCTCATTGCTGCCGCACATGGTACAGTCGAGGAAGCGCGGAAAGATGCTCGAAGCCCCAGAACGCCCTCCGTGTCGCCAGAGGGTGAGACAGTTGGCAGAGTGGTTCGTCGCGTGACGCCTCCTCACAAGAGCCAGAACGACTATCGGAACGTGTTTCTCAGAATTCAACGGTCTTCCGAGCCATCAGGGTGGAGCTAACTCAGTAGTTTCACTACGCCCTATCGCTGCCGGTGGTGGATACAGTATTAAAGACCACAGTCTTTCTTGGGGATCTTCGACGGACAAATTTTGGTCTGTCTGTCTGTATATTTGTCTGTTTGTTCACCTTAACGATACCTCAAACGGCACCAAACGGCTAACCCCATCCGCAGCGCCCACCAATATTGCTCAAGGTTTAGCGTTCATAGTTGTGTGATTGTCAATTAAAAAGCAATTATTGCGCATATATGGGGCGCCACAACAACGCTTCGATGTTTTCTATGTCCGCCGTTATACTAGAAGAGGCACACACGAGTAACTCTAAGGAATGTAGCGTTTAATCGCAGTGCGCTGACAGTGCAACGCGATGCTCAAAAAGGTGTTTCCAACGCTTTCCTACGATGTCACGGTGGCGGCACCTGCCTGTCGCTTTCCATTCTACACCTTATCACCTCTGAGACTGGCGCGCATTTTTTTCCGCGAGCTGCACGCCTTCATTTTCGAAGATAACTGCCAGATGGCACTTCTGTCTAACGTGCCTAGATGCGCTCGTTCGCCTCCGCCACACACTCGAGGCACTCTAACGCAGCAGCGCCTGCAGAATACCATTCGCCGATTTTCTTGTGCAGAACATCAAATAAACGTTTTGTACACTCTCTCCAGACGCAAGACTATCGTCTTTCGACGACATTCACAGTGTAACATGTAAATTCGGGCCAATTTTTTATTCCTAGTAGGGCATGCAGTGCACGCTGTGCGCCTCCTGTGTGATTTTCTGCTCGGTCCATTCAGGTATGTGTAACCAACTTACCACGCTTGCGCAAATTCTGATACGTAAAGCTGAGTCTGAGGCGGCAGAAGTGTCTTGTAATAACAATTTAAGTACTTGGTCCGGGTGACCCCCTAGTTTTGCCACAACGACAAGAATACGGGGCACGTACAAGCCGGACACGTATAGGCGGTTCCAGGAATACTGGTTGCCCATCTTCTGGGGAACCCAGCTGGTGCTTCTCAGTCATTCGATCATTGCAGCGGCTATAGGCGGCGCAGCGGGAGGTCGAAATGGCGGACGAAACGGCGATGTCGCGAGCGTTTACGTCAGCGTCGCAGAGCGTGAACACGAGTTCATTGGTTCATGACTACTGAGAGAACGAACTGCGTCGCAGTTTTATCATTGTGTGACAGCTTCTGAGCACGGCTACATTGCGCTGCCTGCGTCAATAGAATGACCGAAAAGACGTTAGCGGAATATCCGAATTGACACAGCTAACAAGGCCACGCAAAGATGTCACCTGGAAGATACCAATTTCAAGCTTTATACTAACAAAACAAATGCTTCGCCACACGGTTCCTAAACTGCAAAAAATGAGTAAATGAACTCGATCAATGCAGTATTCATTCAGAAACAACTTCCAACTGGGCAATCAAAGCATGTTAGTCACGAAGCATTGATTAATTTCATTGTTGCAAAATATGTTTAACTCATTTTCGAATTTTAGCGGCCTTTCTTAAGGAACGCTAGTTTTGTTGTTATATTGACGAGAATAAAGAATTATGACGCAAGGTATAAATGTCATATTGCGGAATTTCTTGTAACTATCGTATTGTGAGATTGCATTAGTATAGGTATCTTTAAATACCGTATTTAAGTACTTCGCGCTCTTTCTGTATGCCATGTAAAACGGGGCTCGAGGCTTCCGAAGTGGACAAATCCATGATTTATCGAGCCCTCGCGCTTTCCTCAACACACAAACTTGTGGACGAAATAAAGTTTGATTTTACTTTATTGATGAATAATTGAAGTAACGGGTGTGTGCGCAGCCTATGCGTCACACACGTCAACCGCTGAAATCGGTTCAACCCGATGCCGATCAAATTGTTCAACAGTGATTGGCTCCCTCCTGTAGCTTGCGCGAAGGGCATAATCACGATCGAAAAATCCCACCCGTATCAGGCTTGAACCCGATTAGAATCGACACTGGTGTTATGCCAAATTATCATAATACTGTCCCGACAAGGCTTAGCCCAGAATACACAAAAAAAAGCCTGATTTGATTGATTTGTGGGGTTTAACGTCCCAAAACCACCATTTGATAATGAGAGACGCCGTAGTGGAGGGCATCGGAAATTTTGACCACCTGGGGTTCTTTAACGTGCACCCAAATCTGAGTACACGGGCCTACAACATTTCCGCCTCCATCGGAAATGCAGCCGCCGCAGCAGAGAATCGAACCCGCGACCTACGGGTCAGCAGCCGAGTACCTTAGCCACTAGACCACCGCGGCGGGGCCAAGAAAAAAACAGCAGCGCAGCAGCACAATGACAAACGCAGATACGACGGGACAATTGTGTGTCCCACGTAATAAGCTTGCTACTAAAATAAAGGAAAGAAGTGTACATATATAGGCTAGTTTTCTTTGATAGACACAATATGAATGAGAACTAACAAATGTGCCTAGCAAATCATAAGGCATCATTAGGAGTAATTGCAATATAAATGCAATGAAGAAAAGTGGACAAAAAGATAGCTTGCCGAGGGCAGAGACCGAACCTGTGACCTACGAATAACGCGTAGCTCCACCAACTGAGCTCTGAGCCACCACGGTGGCTATGCCCCCGTCCAATATGTCGAGGAACATCAGGCTATATATATATATATATTGTAGCGAAGCCTCCGACTATGAAATGGTCGAACCTGAGTACCTTCTATGGGGCTATAAGAAGGACGCCAGCGGAGTAGGCCTCGGCGCTGTCCTGGCGCAGCGAAAACCCGGATTCCCTGAATATGTCGTAGCATATGCAAGCCGTACGCTCACGAGAGCCGAGAAAAACTACACCGTCACGGAGAAAGAGTGCCTGGTGATCGTCTGGGCTCTTACAAAGTTTCGACCTTATTGTATGGTCGCCCATTCGATGTCGTCACCGACCATCATGCACTATGCTGGCTTTCATCATTGAAGGATCCCTCAGGCCGTCTCGCCCGTTGGGCTCTTCGCTTACAAGACTAACGATATCCGCGTGCTGTACCGCAACGGACGCCAGCATGCTGACGCCGACGCCCTCTCGCGCTCCCCTCTGCCTGAAGGTGATGTGCTCTGCTCAGTATCCTCGGCTGCTGTTTCTGCCATTGATGTTGACATCATCGCTACCGAACAGCGAAAGGATAATTGGATCGGCCGCTCATCGACATGCTCTCTGATCCATCCGCAACGCCATCCACGCGTGCATTGCGTCGTCAAGCTCGCCATTTCGCCATTCGTGACGGCCTCCTACACCGACGCAATTACGACGCCGACGGCCGGCAGTGGTTACTCGTGATACCCCGCAGTCTGCGGTCAGAGATATGTGAATCTTTCCATTCGATCCGCAATGCGCGCACTCTGGGTATTCAAAACCTACCATCGCATTCGACAACGCTACTTCTGGCGCGGGATGTACCGCTATGTGCAGCAGTTCGTTCGCTCTTGCCTCACTTGCCAACGCCGTAAACCGTCAGCCCACATGTCGCACGCCAGTCTACAACAACCGTTACCTTGCCCTGACCGTCCCTTTGGCGCGTAGGTATCGATTTGTATGGACCACTTCCTCTGACGTCGGCTGGTAACCGCTGGGCCATCGTTGCCGTTGACCATTTAACGCGATACGCCGAAACCGCCGCTCTCCCTGCGGCTGCTGCGCGCGATGTTGCGTCCTTCCTGCTGCATCGATTTATACTGCGCCACGGACCACCCCAAGAGCTTCTCAGCGATCGAGGCCGTGTCTTCTTGTCGGAAGTCGTCGAAGCCATTCTGACGGAGTGCCATTCTGTCCACCACAAAACTACTGCTTACCACCCACAGACGAATGGCCTCACCGAACGCTTTAACCGCACCCTCGGCGACATGCTTTCTATGTACGTCGCTGCCAACCAACTAATTGGGATAATATACTGCCCTTCGTCACCTACGCCTACAACACCGCCCCTCAGAGCACGACTGGTTTTTTCACCTTTCTACTTGCTGTACGGAAGGCACCCGTCGCACACCATGGACACAATACTCCCGTACACGCCGGATCCATCTGAGTGTACACCTATTTCCGAGACAGCCAGGCTTGCTGAAGAGTGTCGCGAGCTTGCCAAGACTTTTACGACGCAAGAGCAAGAGCGGCAGAAGAGTATCCGTGATGGCTCCACCACTTCTGAGCCACGTTCCTTCCTGGTGCGCTTGTATGGCTCTCGATCCCGACCTCTGCCACTGGCCTCTCTTCCAAACTACGTCCCAAATACGAAGGCCCCTACCGTGTCATCGAGCGCACCTCACCCGTCAACTATCTGATCGAACCCGTTGAACAATCTTCGGACATGCGCCGCCGTGGGCGAGACATCGTCAACGTGGAGCGCCTGAAGCCTTATTATGACCCGCTCATAATAACAAGCTGTTAGGTCGCCAGGCGGCTCCCTCTTCGACCCCGGGGTAATTGTAGCGAAGCCTCCGAACTATGAAATGGGTCGAACTCTTGAGTACCTTCTAGTGGGGCTACCCAAGAAGGACGCCGCTCTCGCTGAGAGCCCGTGCTTGGCTGTGACTGTCACCATTATATATTCTCGCTCGTTGCCGGCTTATAAACGCCTTAACAATAATATATATATATATATATATATTATATATATATATATATATATATAATATATATTATATATATAATATATATATATATATATATATATATATATATAGTCAACTACATGCAGAAAAACGTAACCAAGGCTGCACGTCTCTCGCACTTTTTGAAACGAACGGCGGTGTGCCGGATCTACTTGACTATATGCAACGCTACGGCCACTCAACCACAATGCCTGCCATATATATGTGTGTGTGTGATCTAACAGACAATAATACCAAGGAATGTATAGGGGAAGTTATTAGACCAATTCTAATGTAAATGTGAAGAAAGAAAGGTGGGTGAAAAGATAAGTTCTCGTGAGCAGGAACCGAACCTGCGACCTTCGAATAACGCGTTCGATGCTCTACCACTGAGCTACCACGGCGGCTATCCCCCCCAGCCACATTTTTTTGGGTTTATATGTGAATTTAACGTGGAAGTTTCAGTCAGCGCCACCAGTAGCCATAGCGGCAAGCGTGGCACACTCTTTATGAGCATTTCAGCGTCACGCAGCACGTGAACTTATTACTAACTGGCAGCTGACCAATGGTCGCTCGTATACAGCTTAACGGCACCAAGACTGCCCGTACGAGACCCTCGTTAATGAATAGGGGAAAGAAGTGTATACTTAAGGGCTCGCAATTGACACAATGATAATGAGATCTAACAGACAATAATGCCTAGGAGTGTATAGGGGAAGTTATTAGACAAACTGTAATGTAAATGTGAGGAAATTAAGCTCACGCTTCACTCAGAGAAGGTCACACTGGCCATTGCCTTGCGAATTCCCCACTACATTTGTTCGGTGTGTCTTCGGCCACCACCGCGAGTGAGCCCACCGAAAACCTCTCGCCATCGGCTTCGTGCCCAGTCCAGCGCGCCTTGTTTACACTAACGTTACGTAGTGCAAACGAGGTCCTCGTTTACCCTTGGGCACGACGAGCGAGACGGTGAGCCTAAATAATGCCGGGACACAGTCCGGCACGGATTAACGCGTTCCGGCGAGGATACATCATAAGCGAATCGATTCTGCGCTCTGCCGTTTGCGGCTCGCGGTGACGCGATGACAGAACCTCCGTGCATTCGCTGAGAAGCGCGCTTCCCCCCCGATGCGCGACGGTTGGAAAAACTGGCGGAGCCGAATGCGTTTCCTCGTCCTATTGGTCGTCCGCTCGCGGGGAGCGTGAGTCGTGGCTCAAGCGACACGGTATTTTTT